>JAFBJS010007100.1:0-42524 GCA_016785265.1 Paraplagusia blochii
CGCCGAGAGAAGGAAATGTCCTTTTCTTACCATTGAGGTCTCGCCGTGATACCCAAAAAAATTATTCTTAGTCCCTTTGCAACAGATCATCCTCCCAGACCACGATGCAAAAGTTGTCAATAAATAACAACACATACTGTTTGTGGTCGCTGAGACAATTTTGTTGAAAAATTATACTTTTACTCAACACTATCAGTTGTCAAATGAAGAGATTCAAGACATTGACAAGGATAGAAAACATGATTTGTATTAAATTTCCTTCACAGGGGTTTTCTAATAATACATTATCCTTCTGACGCAATGAGGACACACATTGTACCATTAGATATCATTAGGAGTGATAGATGCTGGAAATGGGCGCCTACACTATGTAGTGATTGCAAAAGCAACGTAATTACTATTCTAGTCATTTGAGCTAGATTAGCAATTTGCCACATTCCCACCTATTGCTCAAGTACAGTATATTTGAGTGTTTTTCTTCTTTTCCTTTCGTCTTGGCCCTTTTCCCAGGGGTTGCCACAGCGAGTCAACAATTTCCATCTCTCTTACTGCATCCATCTGTCTCCTCTTTGTCTCCTACCTGCTAGCTCCATCTCTAGCATTCTTCTACCAATATAATCACTGTCCCTCCTCTAACAGGTTCAAACCACCATTAGAGTGTATTTCTAATTACTTTCAAATTATCTTTATTGAAAAAAAAAATATTCTTTCAAAAACAAAATGCCCCCAAACTTTAATGGTAGTGTATATATCACAACAGTGGCCAGTGCACTGTGATATTGCATTTTAATTCATGAAAAGTAAACTTGTACAATTCATCTTACCTCCAACGGTGAATCTCTGGCCATGGACGCTCAGAACTCATATATACTTTATATAAATGACTCCCCCTTCTCTCAGTATTTTCAAACACTCATTCATTGTCTTGAATATATTACGTGATAAACCGGCAGAATAAAACCACAAAGAGTAAACAAATAAAAATACAGTTTATGTTGACGTTACCACTTCCCTGATAAGTGATAAAATTGACCTCCATAAATGCCAACATAAAAACAATGAAATAAGGATCTGACATAAAGAAGCCTCTTGGCCCACATACACTAATGACTTTTAGACCTTGGCCCACATACTGAACCAGGGCTACTTTACATACTGTTTCACTAAAGCTGGTCCTCACCTGGTCTCATGTGGGACAAATATAGTTATATATTGGCCCATATTTTGGTGTTAATTTTGACTGGCAGCTCTCATTAAATCTTTATATCTGCGATATTCTAACTTATCACGATAACGTAATTACAGCCAATAATGGTACATTTATTTTACATTTGCACATAGCCTCCCGTTGACTGTATCTTTAGTGAAAAACATTTCTTAACAAAGTTTGGAATCATCTCCTCCAACCAATGTACAATGCATTTTGTCTGGCTTCAATACGAGGCACAAAGGGAACATCTACATCTTGTTTACAGTCTATGGTTTTAATTATAGTACTGAGCATTGAGGCTAAGAACTTTTATAAATTGTATTGCATTCTCCTCCAGTTCTTGCTTCGGGATTGGTGTGAGAACACCATTAATTACTCCAGCAATGGTTTTGTTGCTCACATTCCTGGTGAAAAAGCCTTGGTGGATTTTCCTGGCAGCCGCTGTTCCTGAAATGACGACCTGTGATCATTTAAGCCAAGGTGTTTTCGCCTCCATTCACTGCCAGTCAGCCGTATCTATTGTAGGCTCTTGGCTGTTTCTCCTCTCAGTCCGACACTGATGCGATTCCACAGCAGAATGTCAACCACCCTGTGAGACTCTTAGTGTCACGAGCTGCAGAAGTGAAGAATTGAGGGAGCGACGACTGCTGCCACGGCAAACAAATCATGACAAAATAAAATGAGGCCGACATTAAAACGATTCACCCAAATAAACACAAACGTGTCAACTTTGTGTCCACTGTGGTATGTTGAAATTAAGACAGGTTTATTCAGAAGGAGAGGAATAGCACTTTGTGTACTGTAACTCTGCTTTTCACGCTTTAAAACTGCTACCAATTCCCTTCCTTCCTTACTCTCAGCCTGTTTCCCTTGTGTGCTTTTCTCCCTCCATCTCTGCTGCCATCTATTTTCCTTTTCTCCCCTTTTCTTCCAGCTCTCTAATGATCATTCTTTCTGTTTTTATTGGCTATTCCCTGAACCACGGTAGCTTAATGAGCCTCTCCCTCACTTTCTTCATTTGTCAGTGTAAACCACCTCCTCCCTCCTCATCTCTACAGGCCTATCTTTTAAAGAACTAATAACTAGGCCTGCTAGTATACTAGCAACGTGCCTAATAACATTAGTCTCGATGAATCTTCTCTCTGTAGAGGCTTTTTTTTCCCCCTTCTAATCATTAAGAGTCTGATGCTGTGCGTTTGTTACCGCATGTTTGCAATCAGATATGTTTACTCATATGTGTGCATATTTTTGCATGCATGTTGCCTCTTATTCCTCATGTGTCGGCTTTATTGCTCTCAGTGGATGCTGCTGGTTCAATTTATGGCTTGAGGGGACAAGCAGGATGGTGCAGAAAGATAAGGAAGGAGTAAAGTAAGAAGATGATCTCCAGGTGAACCAAAAAGGAGGCCTGTTTATTGGATGTGTGTCAGCTGTCAAAGGATTTGCATAGAATATATTTTTGTGACAAAATCTTCAACATGCCTTTACATATACATACTTCATTAACATTAAATGCATCATTGCAATATTGGCATTAGTATTGTTACTACGATATTGCGATATTGTCAGGTTATATTGAAGCCATGCTTTGTGGCCATGATGTAATTTGTGAGCAGACACTGTGCCATCAACATTAAAAATGCTGCTGCACAACATTTGGTGTTACAACTGTTTCAGTTCCTTTCAAGTCCAGTGAAGGCAACACTTGTGGATGTTTTTGGTGGTGTGGTATCAGTGAGTACTCTTGAATATATGGACAGTTTTGTGAAAAGTAATATCCTGTTAAAATAGGCATTAGACGACAGGCAATTTGAGCAGAAAATGTAAAGTCAATAGATTGATTGTTCCGTAGTCAAATCACATGAGGATTGTCTACTAATGTTCAACTCTTGGCAGTACAATAGTTAATGCAGTATCATTGATCCATCTTTGTTGTTGGATATTAGTTGTGGATGGTCCTATGTAGTATAGGCAGACAATGATTCATGGGATCATTCATAGACTTAAATGACATTAGATGCAGGTTGAACAAACTCATCATCTACCAATAATTCATCTAGAATCTATCAATAGGTACAACAGTGGTGATCAATAAAACCAAATTGTCTTGGGTCACATTTTTTTTCATGCTATTATCTCAGAAGTTCTCAAGACTCCACAAAGGACTAGCACAAATGGGGTGTCTGAATCTATGGATCTGCCCTCTATACTTTTATTTTGAAATGGAAAAAACCCAAATCTAACGGTGGACAGGTGCATGTTGTCACTTAGCACAAGAAGTTCTAAGTAAAGTGGGTGAAGGTACCAAATCAGAGGCTTTTGATAACTTCATATCAATGTGCTATTGTATCAGTACCAATATACAGCAGTATATTTCCCCACCTCCCAGCTCCATCAGACACGTATGAGGGAAATGGTGCCAGATCTGATTACTACACCATTTAACTGTTAACCTCCTGGATTTGATAAGCTCCCTTTTTATGGTTATCTAGTCCCCAGACCTATAGATAAAACGACCTATTATTTACTTGACACCAGTTTTAACGAGTAGGCCCATTTGGGTTTAACAGCCTCTTACAGGGGATCAGATGGATGGGGTGGAGTGTCATTGATGGTAATCAGAGCTCTCCAGCTGCTTTCTGCAGCCTGAAAAGGAGGTGTGAGATTTGACGACGAGGTTTAATCACCCACTTTTTTCAACTCTGAGGGGCCTTCGTTTTTTGGCTCCTCATTGATACTGAAGTTAAGTGATGTTTGGTGCACTATAAGTTCCTCTTCTCACTCTTTTTTCCAATCGTCTTCCTTTAGAACCAGAGTGAACTGAACATGCTGGATAGCTTTGTAGAATCAGCCAAAAAAAATGCCAAGATTCCTTCATATGTTTTACTTTATAATGTCTGAGGTTTATGCAAAGTATTTTGTGTGTTGGTCTAAACCCCTTTCTAGCCAAGCACCAGCACAGCTCTGGTTCCCGAGGAAGTGTTAATCTCACAACTGGAAGAAATATTCCAGTTTTGAAGTTTTGAAGGAACTACATGTCTGTGGCAATTTACTGTGCCTGACATAGCAAGCATTGCAGTGCTTTATGTAGAACAGATGACATCATTCAAGATTCAAGATTCAAGATTCATCTATTGAGGGTATCCTGACACAGTTTTTTGCAAAGTTTTACAACAATTCTTAGTGTCTATTTTGTTTTATGTTTCCTATTGGTCTTGAGAAACAAAATTATCCCAAGTTTAAATACATTTACAGTGAAACAGAAGGCATGGTTATATTGCTGACATCGCTGATTGCTATAGTGTCTTTTGTATTGTGTAGCACAGGTTCAGCTGAAACCAAACTGTGAAAATCCAGCATCCGTCCATTTTTTTGAGATACAAGACACAAAACTAAACTATTATGATGATGTTAAGTAAGTGTTATTCTATTCTGTACATGTTAATCTGCTGGTATGCCAATGTATATGATTCTTGTTCACTGGATAAATGTGTAACATTCATTCCAAACGTATCAAAGTTAAGTGTGCTCGGCAAACCGAAACCAGCCTTGTTTACCTCACAGTCCACAGTGGCCCAATCATCTGAATGGACTCGATGTCCATCTTCCAAAACCCACAGACTACAAAACATCAAAAGCGTGAGAGCAACCATTGTGACTGTAAATTGAAGGATTTTCTATCCGTGTGGAATATGAGAGAAGACAAAATCAGATGAGGACAGAGACAAATAGTGTTTCTTTTTTGGGAGGACCAGGGGCTAAAAGTGTCTGACAGGAAAATCAAAGATTCCAGTTCTCTAGAGATCGTGCTGCTTATCCTTCTCTCCCAGGATTCCTGTGGGAGAGGCTGGCTACTGTGTGTCAGAACTCTTTCAACACATGAGTGGGCGATGTGTATGTGTGTGTGTATGTGTATGAATGTGACATTGTGCATGTTGCTTTTGTGTTGTCCCTGCAGTGTGCTCTTTGACAGTAATGATGTAGGGCCTTCACAAATTGATAGACGGGGAGGGAAAAATGAGAAGAAGAATGAGAGGCAAAAAAAAAGATGGAAACAAGAGCCACGTTGACTCCACTGAGATGGCTTTTGTCATTCATTGGAACGCCAGTGGACAAGTTTAGTCTGGAAATTACCTTTGACTTTCCTTTTAACCTTTTCTCATTCACTTTGTTTAGAAAGAGTTGGGCTTCCAGTTTTTTTTTTTTTTTTTCAAACTATTTTCATTAGAAACTCTAATGTGACAGGGAAGAACTAATCTTGTCAAATTTCTGAAAAAACACAGTATCAGCATTTGCTATGCTCATATGTCACAGCATAAAATTGTAGATATGTGTGTAATTTTTTTTACACAATTTGTCTTGATCCTCCTAAGTAATTCATCTTAGCTCTAAGTCTTATTTTGCATAATTTCTGCTTGGCCGTCTGCCAATGACATATCACATGTGTAATCGTGTGATTACTCATCATTACTCAAAAACAGGTTATATAGTTATAGTTTGGGCATTCTCTCCAATTTAAATTTCTCATTATCAATATTCGATATTTTACGTAATGTGCCCATATTTCAAACGTTGACAATTTGTAGTTGGTGATAAAGGTGTCACTGCACTTGTCGCAGTTAAAATCTGTTTATTACAACTAAGTTGTTAAAGCAGGTGAACCAGACCTGATGTCATTAGGGAAGCAGGGTTTATTTGCCCCTTGACCAACACCTGCAGGCATTCCAACATCCCAGTATCCACACATTTATAAATGAGACACACACACACAGCCTCTTTTTGTTCTGCTAAAACTCCACAGGCTTACAAATGTATTCGTGTTAATCCATGTAATCTGTGAGGAAAACATCCCTTTTTCCTCCCTTCTTGGGGACAAGTCTGGAAGCTGCCGCATTGACACTTCCATTGTGAAAAAGGCGGCATTGGGAATTTCGCACAATGGCGCCATTGACTTGACTATGATTAATAGAGGAACCTGGAGAGGCGATCGAGTGACTTTACCATAACAATGGCTGCTATCCATCAGCTACGCGGCCCAATTGCATGTTTGTATGAAATAATCCATTACAGCCAACAAAGGGATGGCCACGTTCTGCTCTCATCCCAGAGCATATCCCTGGGGATCTAAATAGTCCTTCGCTAAGGTAGGAACATGTCAGAGACAAGGCTGATTGTACAGCCCCGATGTGCGCCATCACCTTGTCGCACGCACTAGGTTACAGTGCAGCATCCCATCTAATGTCCATAGGTGTAATGGATTGGCTTGTTGGAGTGATTTATCAGGCTTTTCCATGCATGTAGGATGTTCACATACAAGCCCTTGTGATCATACTTTAGCATAAAGATGAAAAATCATTTGCTTCCATCAGAAGCGAGCTCTACTGGCATGTTTTCAAGCAGCATATTTCAACATTAACAATATGAAGGAGCAAAGTGGCAACCACGGAATGAATTGTGATTCAGAGTTCTACAGGTATGCGGTGGAGGACAGGGTGTTTAGTGTCTCGAAATATTGTGTACAATAATTGAATGCAAATGCACTATTTAACATTCATTAATTTGATCTGCATAGAAGTTAAAGTGAAAGTCACAGGTGTTTCATTGTGTAGAGCGCTCTTTCCTCAGACCAACAACGAACGATTGATGACTTGGACAACTATCTGCCACAGCTAACCTTTTACAGCAGTACTGAAATAAAATGCAACAAATTAAGTTTTTATAAATGTCAAGGCCTTTCAACCGTGTCCAGTTAGACTTGACTCTAAACATGGCAGAGTTTGTTTCTTCAGTAATTCCCCTTCTCCTACTCCTACTTCCTATTTGCGCAGCAATTTTTGCCACCTTTTATATTTAGTAATCCATACACATTGTAAACAATAAGACTTTCCTTCTCTGTGTACTGTAATAATTCCTTCTCTGTGTACTGTAATAATGATTTTACAGTAATAATGATTTTACTAATTTTAGTTATTTGCCATTGGCTTCAGTTTCTTTAGTCTGACATAAGTTTGACATCATTGGTTTATTGCAGTAATGGGTCAAGTAAATTGCTGTAAAGATGTTTGTTTATTTATTTGTTGGGTTTGGATAAAACCCAATATTTTAGGAAAATATTGAAATAACTAAATAAAGAAAATTGCACAATATCATTGAACAAATTATAATTTAACAATAAGCAGAAGATAAATGCATTGTAATATTTATTTAAAATAACAACTTTATGGCAATGCGGCAGAAGGAGGGGGTTCCGTTTAATTATTTAGATGACATATTTGTGATTAATGCTGCCAGTGCTTACTGAAGGTGCAAGTTACTTTCACCAGGATTTTTTTTTTTTCTGCAGACAGAGAGCTGTGTTCATTGAGAGCTGTGTTTGCAGCTATTGGAGGGGGTGGAGGGTGGAAGGAGGAGGGTGGTCTTTTTGGAGTGGGTATCTGTCTGTGAAGTGTAGGGGCTCTGGAGAGCTTCTAATGAGCGCTGATCATGTTAGGCATGCTATCAAGAAGAAAGAGAGACACTTCTTACTGCTGTAGTTGTACAAACAAGCCGAGCGCGGCACAGCGATACACACTCACGAGCACATTTCCATATGGCAAGGTTGCCATGTGATCTCATCTTTGGAAGATGAAGCCCAACTCCTTCTCCATCTTTGGATCTTTTAAATAATCACTTCCTGCTGAATATTTGTGTGTGTGCAAATCTAAAAGCGGTGACTATTGAAGCCTCTTTTATCCCTACAAATCCCCTTTCAATCCCTTTTCCCTGGGTTCCCCGTTCTCCACATATCTCCTACCAAACCTCTCTCTTCTTCCAACAGCTCCTATCGCCTATACTGATGATCTCTATCAACGTCCTCTTTTACATCGTCTCCGTTCTAGTCCTACTCTTCCTTCTATTTTTCTTTCTCCACCTTCTTCTCATTCTTCTCTCTACCAGTCACCATCTTTCTATCTTTCATTATCTACCCCCTCCATAATCCCCCTCTTTAAATGGGCTGCTGTAATTTCAAAAACATGAAAGGGGAGAATAGTGTTTGGGACTAAATGATCTGAAAATCTCTGGTGGTTTCTTTCAGTTGTTGCTGAACCATGAGAATGCATCGTTTTCGCTAAATGCTGATGCCCAAAGTAATTAAAATGTTGCTGGAATAAGTGAAGTCCTTGAACCTCACCTCTCGCCTCCTTCATCCTCCTCTCCCCTTGTTGCCATGGAGCTCCAGTAAAGCAGTACAGTGCCTCCCGTCACAACCTCCATCACAGAATAAGAGTTCCTGCTGAGGCTGTTGCTCTCCCTCACTCTCTCGTTCCCACTTCATGTTCTCAGAAAGCGTGTCATTTGTTTTTTTTCTTTCCAGGGCCTAACAGAACCTGTTAAAGCTTTCCCTCTGAAGTTCAACCGCATGTGAACAAACCAGAGATATTTAATTCTGAGATTTAACTTAAAATCTGTTCACTTTAATCATTTACCATTTGTCTTTCAAGTAGAACATTTGAAAACATAGATTTATTTACAGGCAAATTGTAAAGAAAGAACAATTGTGAGGAAACTATGGAAACAATAATAATAATACATTTTCGTAAAAATCTGAGACATCTATTGCAGTGGTTCTCAACTGGTCTCACTCTTGGACTCACTTCCTGTGGTCATTAAGTACCGACCCACTGTCATAGAATTTAAACTAAGCAAATTTTTCTAAAAAACCTCTAAACCTCTTTTAACATACACATTTTATTCAGCACAGTGTGCCTTTCAAAATAAGAGATTTTCTAAAATAAAACACATGCTCAACAGCTGATTCACATTATTTAGATTTTCGACCAGCTGTACGCGACCCATTCAGAACGGTTCCATGACCCACTTTTGGGTCGGGACCAACCGGTTGAGAACCACTGATCTAGTGGACAGAAAAATGTTAAAGGACTGGGCTAATGGGTGCATTCAGGAAGTGATTACGTTTATGGGACTAGAAGTAACCGCGGTATTGACTGGAATTCCCATGGAGTGGGAATGTGGGGAAGTAAAGGTTGAAGGCAAATAATATGTTAAGGGGAAAATTAAGTCAAATTGCTGTGTGGCTGTGGACATAGTAAACATTATCAATACTCTTATCAACTAATGAAACTACCATTCTCATTGAGACAATTTACTATAATGTTAATGGTTATATTGTTTCAACAGTTTTTGAAGGAATAACCTTTTCTTTCTCTGCCTAATCAACGATATTTACAAAAACAAAAATACTGGTTTTAAGTTTGATGGTCTGATTGTCAAACTTTGTATACTCCACCAAGCTTTTCTTGGATGCAACCTTTTCCTAATGATGCTTTAGTGGCCATGTTATGTTGCATATCAGTGAGTTTTTTTAGCCTAAGTAGGAGAGAACTGTGTTGACTTGTTCTGTTTTTCTGTCCACCCGCATGTTTATAATAGAATTCGATGACCTTGACCTAGAAGGAACTTCACAACTCTTTTTGGGAACGCGACACCTCAGGTCTGTTTTTTTTCCTTTCTCACAAGACCAATGAGCTCCACTGCCCCTACACGAACTGATGACTTTGCAAATGCACTGCTACTAATGAGCTGACATCAGCGATCCATCAGCACTTCCAGCTACAAGTAGGACCTGATCCCACCCACAAGACAGAGTACGCGGCCACTTATCCCATGTCCTACTTTGCCCTCACAACATCCCTCTTCAAACACCCACAAAGCCCATGACTCATCCTTGAAACAGAATCTGATTAACACCAATAACACAGCCGCTGCACTTGCGTGGATACTGTCAGTAAAAATGTATACTTAGACTGACCGCCCTGGGGTGAATTCCAAATCTGTTGCCAGTTATTGTTATTTTTTGTGTGAATGCACATTTCTGTTGATCTATCTTGTGTCTGAAATAAAGCAAAAAAAAGGATTTGAATAGAAACCTCTCATTTGTAGTTTCCTTGGTACATTATACCAGTGCTGCCAAGGAGCAGTGGTGGCCTAGTGGTTAAGGAACCGTACTGGGGTCCAGAGGTTTGAATCCACCATCCAACTGCCAGGTTAAGAGGTCCACTGAGCATGGTACCGTCCACTCACTGCTCCCCGGGCACTGAAAGCTGCCCCCCCGTTCACTTTGGTGATGGGTTAAATGCAGAGGTGACATTTGATTGTGTGCAGCGGTGTGAATCACAATGTCACAAAGACACGAAGTTTTCATTTTCTATTTCTTATTCCTTAGTGCTGCATTAATGTATGCAGTTGCAAAGTCAGTGAAAACTAGGGTTTAATATTTTTTGCCAAAAATGACAAAAATCAAATCCCCAGAAAAGACAAACTATTTCCCGGAAATCCAGGGATTAATTTATTTACTGTAACTTGTGTATAGGCCTTTATTAAATATTGTTAAGTCCAGCCGAATCTTTCCCGGGTCCCGTCTTCACATTCCTCGATTCCCGGGAAATGGTTCTGGTCACAATTCCTGGGAATCCAGGTTCACGAGATTATACCCTAGTGCACAGGTGTCAAACTCTGGCCAGGGGGCCAAATCTGGCCCGCACTGTAATTATTTTTGGCCCACCAGATAAGATCAAATGTGTACTATAGTTAGCCCACCAGAAAAATTATATTGAAAATGATCTGAAAAGACAAAACATGGACTGAATAAGAAACAAATAAATGTGAGAGAATGTGTAATTTTTTTTTTCAATCAATCATCAATCATTTAATTTTTTTTTTATAAAGCCCATATTTACAAATCAGATTTGTCAATTAGGGCTTCACAGGATTTTTCAATTTCTCATGTGTTGATACTAATAAGCTTTGGCTGAAAAAAACACTATTTTATATCTGGAGGGAAGGGAAAACATGCATGTTTATAGTTAATTTCTCAATATATATTGAGTTTGGCCCGTGACTTCATGCCAATTTTCAATTCTGGCCCGCTGGGAAATTGAGTTTGACACCCCCCTGCCCTAGTGGAAACATAAGAAATATTCTGTAGCTTTGTTGTTTGGCTTTGTCGACCAAAGTCTTGATACTAGATGTTTGCATGACTGCAAGAAATTAGCCAACTTCTTTTGTTCTTAAAAGCTGATATACACAATATGCAATTTGACAATCCATTGATATTTCTACCTCCTGCCTCTACTTAGTTACCAAACTTTATTCCAAATGCTTTATGATGTCTGGGTTGGAGGTTCATCTCGTTATTTTATGGCTTCCGTGCTGAGTGCATAAGTTTTGTTCTGTCTTTTCTCTTCTTCCTCTTCCTTTAACAGCATGTAGCAGGAGCCATTTATGGTTTATTGCATATGAAGCCAGCTGGTGCGAACAGTTTTCGTCATCTGTCTCTTATTTATAAGATCAGACACTGACTTCCCAAAGAGGCAGAAAGAAGAATTAAAACAGAACTGCAAAAGGAAATGCGAAGATCATTTTTAGAATATATAAAAAAAAGGAACTTTCCCGGGGAAGCAGTGAAAATGAGACTTGACCTGATATATTGTACATATATTATATACAATATATAATTTGGGAAAATGTCACCAGCTCTCAACATTCAGAAAGGGTTTTTTTTTCGCAAGTAAAGGATGTTATGGCTGGTTAGGTATCATATGTGCGGTGCAGAGAATTTCCATTCTCCTTGTCTGGTGGCACCCAATACACACCGGTTGTAAAACTGCATCTACCAATTTACATTCCCTTCACGAGTCATTACCATGTCATGTAAATCGAAAAAAGAAGTTTTTAGTAGCTTCACTTGTTTTATTGTATGTGTGTTCGATATGTAGCAGGAATCATTACCCACCTATCTACACCCCGCCTGCTCTCCCAGCCCCTCTTATCTTCATACTCCACCCTACAGTTCAGTATGTAAAGTGTCGAAGACTTTATTTTCGGAATGTACGCTACGCTATGCCTTCTGAGCTGTCAGGGTAACATTGAATGGACACAGTGTTAGGATGAAAATACAGGGAAATAAGGGTACAAACTACCTCTTACAGAGGAATGTTCACAGAAAAGAAATGTTTTTTTTTTCTTTTTCTTGTTTTCACTGACTTTTCAGTTTCTTTTCTTAATGTCTGCTTTCTTCTGTGAAATGTGTGTGGCTGGACCGCATTGAATAGAACTGTTCCTCGTAGACCCTTCATGCGAATGTAGCTGGGGTTATCTTAAGAGTACACAACAACAACAAAAGGTGCCTCTCACCTCTCTGTGCCTTAACTTGTATCCAATTCTGCCCACGCTCAGCCTGCGCCTGGCTTTAACTTCACTGCCTTTACTGTTTATTTTCTAGCTTTTTCACATTCGGCCTTCTTCAGCAGACTGTCTAGATTAGGTGCAGCAGTACTTGAAGAAGCTAAAGAAGGAGCACAAAAGAATGAAAGAATGAAATGATTCAAAGAAGCAGGAAACTAGATAGACCCAACCGATGTTGACGTGCTTGTATCCGGAATTATGAGGAATAGAATAAGAGATTGTCTGCAGAATAAAACAAATAGTTTTATTCCTTAGTGGTGAAGGAAGTTGACTTGACTGACTCCGCAAGGACGCAACCTCCCTACCGCCAAGTTACTGCTGAGGTGCCTTGAGCATGGTCCCCCCACAGTGCTCCCCGGGCACTCCCCCTGCTCACTACGGTTATGGGTTAAATGCAGGCATTATTTCCCAAAGGAGACTCCCTAGGGCTTGAGAGTTAAAAAAAGAGTTTTTTAGAACTCTATGAGTCCCTCTGGAGTATCCACCTTGCACCAAAACACGGTAGAGACATTAAGTAAAGTTAACTAAAGATTAGCTCTTTTAGTGAACTCAAAATATGTTTTATCAGCGATCCTCACATTAGCAAACAATTGCTAATTCAGAAGGAGACATCTAATTGTAGTGACGTGCAGTCAGAGGGACAGATTGGTACGGAGTAGAGGGTAGCATGAAGCTCTGAGGTCCTACTTGTTCAAAGAAATGAAAATGAACACTAGATTTTGCAACCCTAGATTTCCTCATACATTTTTCTTACAAGACAAACAGGCTATTTTACTTTTCTACATGCTATTGAACGCTTTCAGGATGTGGGGCGACGCCGGATAATATGGTGCATCCTTATTCAGAACAAAGAAAAGGTTATTCCCATGGTTGATGGTGGGTGGAAAGAGACAAATTAGCAAAGCTACGATGGTTTGAACATGTGTTGAGAAGAATTTGTAGCCATAAGGGAGAAACAAAACTGATAACAGACAGAAGATTCATGGACCTAGTGAAGAAGAACATAAACATTAGCATAAGAATAGATCTGGGTGCTGATTGCCCGCTGGTGACCGCTGAAGGGAGCATTCAAAATTAGAGGAAGTAGTGATCCTGGCTCTGTTTGGTTTGTGTACAGTTAATGTGTTGAGTGTAACCCTGGTGGCTCAGTCCACGGCTGCTAAGACACGAACATTGATTTCATTATAATAAACAGACGCAGGAGGTTGCCAGTGACTAATCTTAATCAGCTTGATTAATGATGTTTGTGTAGCCACAGTCCGAGTCTGTCTCTGTGTGTAGTTTATGAAAAAGGGCCTGGTTTCCTCTAATACTAAATACCCTCTGCTTGACTGCACTGGGGGGAGGCATACATCGGGTGGGGGCGCCTCCCCCTGTCACTGCACAATCTGTGTGCATCAGTGATCTTTGAAAAACAATCCATGAATCATCATTAGTTATTATGATAATTACAGACACTGCAGCACAGTAGTACTGTAGCTATTGTAGCGATGCCTGAAAAAAAAACCCTGCTGTGCCCTTTTAACATTTTATGTATTTGTGTATTTGTTCGTGAGACATATGAGATACATTATGCAAATTTGACCAATTTTCGTTCAAGAGTTGTGTAAATGAAATAATTGGAACATGTGATCAATTTCTTTGCAGACCATTGTGCCATATGTCGTCTTTATCCACCATGTTTCAACAAAACCCCAGTGCTCAATGAAAATGTTAGTCTTTTGTGAATGATTAGCAGCATTGGGTTAAAAAAGCAGTTGTCCTAGGCAGAACATGACACTTTGAGTAAACAACCAACAAACAAAAGAAACGTTGATGTAATTCAACAATGGACTTTATTCATTAGTTAGATTAAAGTCAATTTTCTTGCCAGTTTGTGAGTACCATTGCTGCTCAAAAGTCTGGAATTGTTATTTGGTTTACTCTTGTTGCCATTACATGCCTGGTATTTTATTTGAACGGAAGGAAATTGGAACTTAAGGAAATAACCAACTACAGAGACAGGCTTTGAATGAACTGGGATTTAAGAAAAAATATGGACAATGGTTGATCAAATAATAAATGAAATATTAATAACCCGTCCGAGTCTAAGGATTTAACCAAAAGAACATTAACTTAGCTTAACATTAACCAAAAATGACAACAAGACCTTTAACTTAGTAGTTTTGAAATAATAGTTTACTAGCAGTAAGTGTCTTTATGCAGTAAAAATTAATACTAATTCTTACTGAATCTAGACACTTATTGCTAACAAACTATTATTTCTAATGCTATTAGAAATAATAGGAATAATATTAGAAATACTTCAACTAAAAGTAGAATACAACTAGCCTTTGGCAAATGCTCAATTTCTCACCATTATACTTTGACACAATACTTGAAATTTAGCCATTACAAAGTTAAGTAATCTCTTAGAATCGGTGTGTATAGAATATTTTATTCAATTCAACTTTTTGAGTATACGCTGCAATCAACTTTAATACAATTAACGTGTAGATTCAGTGGTGGCAATGGCAGCCTGGCTGTTAGGAAAGCTTATTTGGGTAGGCAAGGTTAAGGTTCGAATCCAGGTTACGCCTGATGTGCTCATAGCATAGAATGCTCACGTAAGACTGGGCCCCACCCACAGTAAAAGGCTCACAGTATGATGCAGTGTGATTTGGGTGGCAGACAAGGAGACAGCATGGATAAAGATGAACGAATGAACAGATTGATGGCAGCTAATATGGTTATTCTTGCTCATTCAAATAACTTTTCAGGCCTCTTATCAAGGTTTAAAAAAGTTAAGTCTAGCTTAAACTTTAAATATACTTTCCACTTTTTTTTTTAGAGATGGCTTTGTCAATGCCTAAAACGTAATTTTTCAGTACAGGCATAGAAATTCACCTAGGTATTAATAAATGATCTCCACATAGCATCCACCTCCGGTACATATACAGTGAGTGTGAGCTCTGGATGGATACTAAATGGGTTACACTCCCACATTATTGAATGACTACGCACACACACACACACACACACACACACACACACATGCACGCACACACAGCAGTCTGCATGTATTTGTACTCTTTCTGTGCACTTTTAGCATCATCCAGACAATCCTCCCAGGGAAGTTAATGGAGGAAGAAAGTCAAACAGAGGACGACGCCCTCCTCTCTTGTCCTACACACAGATAAGGAGATGCTGTGTGCCAGGATAATGTAAGCCCTCAAGACATAGCCACCATCCCCTCCACCCTCCCACCACCCACCCTAATGCTCCATCTATTGGTTATTAATGGAGAAGCAAGCTATGCTGAACGAAAGCCAGCGTGTTCACCGATTGGCTGCTGTGGTCGCGGCTCTGACTGTGTTTTCACTTTGTGAACCTGGGAGAACAGATGATGTCCCTGTTACTGGTTTCACACTTTAGTACATCCTTTAAAGAGGCAGTTTAAGGCCAAGTGCACGTGTATTTCATACCAGGAAGTGTAATTTAATGAATTTTAATGAATGCTTCACAGAGCAGTGCTTTTGTAATCTCATGTGATGATTAATTACCAAAGATCCTGGAGGTATTCTTTAATGGATGGTCCGACTGTTGAAAAGATGTTCAACATGGAAATGTTCTCGAAATATGCATCAAAAGTTAATAGATAAATACTGATCAGAAATAGAATAAGGGGCCTTGTTTAAGCTTTAATATACTGTATGCATCTCTATATCCTTCTTTGTCCTCTTATCTGTTTCTAATGTGTTGGTCTTCACCATAGACCCCCCCAAATCACACTGCACCATGTTAAACCTTCATGAACCTTCATATGGATTGTGAGGACACAGGAAGGTGCCAAACACCTTAACCGGGAGTTGATTCTGCCCCGTGGAGTTTCACACTGATGACATTGACTCTAGGCCAGCTCACCACAGGTCCAATATTGAGGACTAACATGTTTAAATAATTCCAAAGACAAAAGGAGAGTCATTGTAATTCTGCTGAAACCGGTGTGACACCTGCTCTTTCACTGGTGCATGTCAAAAGTGCAGCAGATTTCAGTGAAAAAGTTACAACTGCCACACTTATAGATCCCTGACTGTGAAATATTTATTGTGCTGCCCATAACTCTGTGTTTTTTTTTCGTTTTTTTTCCTGTCTGTTGACCTCCACACTGGTGAGAGTCCAGCTGCTGCTGTGCTCTTCCAGTGGCCCAAAGGTTACTGATAACCTTTGCATACAAAAGTGGAAAAAAAAGGTTGAAAGTGTAAAGTGAATGCTATGGCAGAGAGGGTTGTATCTGTTGGCAGGTGTCTTCGACCAGGAAATATGTTCAGACTGAGCTTTGTTCCTAATAGTTGGATCATGATCCTACCCTGTTGTTTCTCCTCAAAAAAAAACAAAACAATAGTTATATTTAAATTTAGATTATTTAGTGATTGGCACAAACATTTATAACACCTTTTTAATTTTAATAGATGTTCAAATAAAAGTGAAAAATAGCAGAAATTTAACTTTTAAGATATAGAAGAAATCGTAAGCCTGGAAATAATCATTACCAGCAACTGTTTTTTTTTTTACAATTTTCAATATTTTACAATCCTTCCTAAAGATACAAAAAAATAAAGTAAATGAGAAAAATATATATATATATATTAACTCCAGGACAAAATATTCTAATAAATTCTAATTAATTCAAGATGAGGAGATGAGATCAAAGCTGTGAGTAAAACCGTATCTTGAGAAAAAGATTTGACGTTTAAAAATAATGTGAAAGAGAAACAAAACTGGCAAAACATTACATAGAAACCTAAATTTATTAAATTACTGTCTTATTTAAAGTTGTAAGATTCCATAAAATCGTATAAAAGAAACCGAGATGCCCTTTGGTTTATAATTAGTGTTTGACGACAGAGGTGGACCAATTTTAGGTAGAAGATGGCGCTCGGGGGTAAATGTCTGACGGAAACATCATCCAGATGTGTTTACCTCCCCTGACTCTCACTTTAGCATCATTACTCATCCTTCTCTGCGGGTGTCTGCCAGTCTTCACTTCGCCAGACTCAAAAAAATGCAGATGCTCATGAAAATTCTGTCTGTGATTTATCTGCCACCCCTCCTCCCCCAGCCCCGCCCACCTAGAAGCAACTAAAGTACTACGTTATTTATTCAGCATCAACAAGAGGAAACAATGATTGTGTGCAAAGGATCTGTTTGTCTCTTCGAATATAAAATATAATCAGTAGAAATTTGAAGTTGTTTTATCTTTAAAGTCTTCTCTTATCTGCACTGACCTTAAAAGGTGTAATGAGATACAGGCCGGATGGAAAGCAACCTAAACATTAATTACAAAATTTGATTAAAAACCAGTCTCTTTCATCGTCGATCAAAGGAAACCATCGACCATATATTTATTATTTGTTTATTACATTTGACGTATAATTCATCTTAGATCATATGAATATCATATGAATATAAAGATATATTCACTATTTGTGGGTATTATATGACTGTAATTATAGTCATTCAAAAATTCTGACTCAAGGGTCAAAGATGGGACCAGTTCTCCTGGGGCTGCATTTATTTGTCATTTGTATTACATGTATTTTATTTTTGTCATTCGTCAATTTGTTTTGGTCCATTGATAACTTTACGGAGCTCACATTCCAATTTTGGCTCTAGGTTTTCCCTTATTACCAATATTACAGTAACAGTAATTTTCTTACAGTGATCAATGCTTATATTAGCTATTTTATAAGTTCTGTAGTTCCCTGTGATCTCTCCTTTATTTCTGAGCTTCCCCTTCTGTAATGTCAACTTTTGATGTTTAAGATCACTTGTGAAAGGCTTAACAGCATCTGTTTGAATACATTTCAATGTCAAAAGTCTTTTGTTAACACAAATTTAATTGGAACCTATGAAGAAGACGTGAACCTTTTTTTTTTCTACGTTTTAAATCAATAAGTACTTCATACTGAAGAAAATCTTTTTTCATCAAAACTTCATCACAAACTGATAATCCACAGTATAAAGTAGATTGCTTCAGGATGAGTGGACTTTCTTGGTCCTCAGACTAGGTTTCACAGATACTTTAACAAAGCCATGACAGCTTATGCTGGCTAATTAGTACTGGAGTGTCAATACAGCAATGCATCAGTGTGTCCTAGAGCGGTGGAACAGGATCGGTGAGGAAAAAACAAGCAGCAGCCTCAGTCATGTAGCATCAATGAGCGTGGTGAAGCGAGGCCGCCAGGTGATGGTGAGCAGCTAATGAGCTCTGTCGTGGGGTAACGCAGCAAACTTAACAGTTTCCTGCCGACGGCTCAGCGTGCTACTACTTCCTGCTAAGAAGGCGATGGAGAAATCTGCACAGAGACAGCAGCAGAGTCATCATACTTGAAATCCCTCACAAGAAAAACATCTGAAGGAATATCTCATGATGATCAGATAACACATGCATGATCAAGTATGTATGCCTAAATATAAAACAAGCGTTGGCATTCAATCTTGCACTTCCTCTAACTCACTTACATGAAGCCGTTTGAGTTCATCTGTAGTCAAATAGATAATCATCTTCACTTCCAGTCCCTTTCTGGTGAGCAGGTTGATATCTTTTTTGGACTGCCAACCAATCTGCCAAGTTCTTACCAATGGTTTGGTGGTAACCTGTATACACAGACATCCAAAAAGGGTTTAGTTGTCAGCAACTGGACTTCTTCTTGAGTTGAGTTGAAAGACGTTTCATTCCTCAACTGAGGAACTTCCTTAGATTCTGGTTGTTGTTGGAGGGAACTCTAGTAGTTCTACTACTCTAGACCACTCCCTTCACCACTGGACAAAGGTGTCAACACAGACCAAAAAACTTGCAGCAACAGTGGCCTTGTTAAATCCTGAAATGTTTTGTACAACAGACCACTTATGTGATGGTTGTTGGTAAGAATAGAAAAGTAAATGGTACAACAAGGCGCAGGTGAAGGCAAGGCGGCAACTGATCCAGGAGGAGGTCCGGGCAAGGCTGGAAGAAACCTGCAGCAGTAGGTCAGTAGGGATGCAGTAGCAGGGGGCTTGGATCCTAAGGGAGGAGGATAGGAACTGATAGGAAGGTATCATGGTCGGAGTTCTGATCCACACCGGATCAAGTTCCTCATCCAGTCGGTCTACCCAAGATGTCCTCCCAAGACCATCCAACCTACACCGCTGGGCCTTTGCAGAGAACCCACTGTGCCCCCTCTGCCAAGGAACTGGATCACTAGAACACATCCTGAGCTGCTGCCCAATGGCACTGGCAGATGGATGTTACTGCTGACGCCATGACCAAATGCTGAAGGTCATTGCGGATGCCATAACTACAGGGATCCCCACCACTAAAATTCATACCAACAAGACCGTCCTCCGCCTTTGTTAGGGCTGGGGAGAAGCTGCCTTGGCGCTAACAGCTTGGGACTGGCATCTTATAATTGACCAAGGAGACAGCTCAAGTTCCCGGAGAATATTGTAGTGTTCAAACTCAGGCAGGACATGGTCCTAGTTTCTGAAACATTAATGCAAGTTTTCCTGCTTTAGTTGACTGTCCCCTGGGATAAGCAGATGGAGGAGGCCTTTCAGAGGAAGAGGGTCAGAGGAAGAGGGTCACTGTTGTGAGACCTGAAATACGCGATGAACCCAAGTCAACACTGATGATGTCTATTTAAGAACCCTGTCATTAATACTTTAAGTAAAGGGGGAAAAAAAGGATTTCAGTGGAATATTCCCATCACATCCATATATAGTAAAGGGATTGCCTGTCGGGATTAGTGATGGACAGCTGATGGGGATCAACTTGGTGATTCCAGAAATATGACAGAGAAGGGCATACGAAAGATCCAGTCTCCTGATCCTAGCCCACCTGTGACAGACGTCAGCAACCGATTTTGCTTTGCCTCTGGACAAATGGAAAGCAGCAGACACGTGAAAATATCTTCGTCACTGTCCTGAAGGACTAGATAATAATAAGACCTTGATGACCATACAGGCAGCTGAATGAGAATCTCTGTCAATCTGGAAATGGACAAAAATTGAAGAAGACGTTCATAGATCTAGGTTAATGTTGGATTAGGTCAGATGGCTAGAAAGAGGTATACGCTGCAATCAAATTATTTAGTCCAAGAGCAAGCTAGTTTATCCTCATTCTCTGATGGTTTGGTTTGGGGGTGGTGTTCTTTTTCACTCAAACATGGTTTCTTGCAATAGTGGCTACATTAGGGGGGAAACAACACAACAAAACAATGTCTGCCAAGACAATATGAATCCTTGCAGGATTAATTTGCAGTTAATCATGTTGCCTGCTTGGCAAACGGTCACATAATTATCCAACTTTCAAATAAACAACAAACATAATTGACTTTGCCGACTTGGCAGGAGGGGATTATATTGGATCATGCCTCACATACAGTACACAGGCAAGCGAGCCAGGGAGTGCAGTAAAACAGTCGACAACGACCACAAATAAACCTCAAAGCAGAAGGTGGTTGTCAAAGTGCAGTGGCCGCTGTTTAATGAAAACCCGGGCGCATCATTGAAGCTGTTGGTTTTATTAATGAACCACACATGCTGAACAAAAGTCCATATTTATTCTCATATTTGCTCAGTGAACCTGGACAGTGCAGATGCACCTCCATCAATATCACTTTACCCCACCAGCGGGGGTTTACTCTCAACTTATTGGATGGTAATGATGTCTACACCTGTGCGTGAAGCAGCAGCTCCCCTTGGTCTAGAACACGGCCATCGCTCATGATGGTGCCTCCCACAGGCTGAGACGCATTTGGCAGGACAAGCCGGCCGGCATCTGTTGAGGGTCAGCAGGGCCGTCGTCAAAGGGCCCGGAAGCCTGCAGCGATTTATTACTGGATGCAGGTTGGTTCTTATCCTCCACCTGAGAACGTTATTGTAGGAGGCAAGTACAGGTGTTATCAGAGTTGACGTGCTAAGTCCTTGAGTGGACTGTATAGTGGTTGCAGATGTAGGCACCGTTTTCTAAAAAAAAAAAAACAAGACAAAATAGAGAGCAGATTTTAGCATCACATGGTATGGTCAATTCCATTCAGATGAAGATCCAACATTGGGTTGTACCGTAGTTTCAGTAGTCTGTTCAAGCTACTTCATTTATTAAGTTGCTTCTCAAGCTACGTCATTTTTGAATAAATATAGTCATTGTGCCATGCTACGTAAAAGCATGTACTTTTGAGTGAGGTCTACCAATCGAAGTAGTTGTAGCTATGGAAATAGCTATTAACCTTTTACCCAGCTCTTCTGATATGAATAGGCTACATTTAGTCTCAAAAGTTACAAACCATAAAATCATTAAAACAAAATTTAAAAAGGTTGTCGTTCAACAAAGGTTGTGGTGGGTAAGGCTTCAGGTAAACAAGATGCTAAAGGTAATGAAGCTACATTTTCCCTTCAAGCACATCTGGCTTGATTCTTTTAAGGGTGTGTTGGACACAATGATTGTAGGCAAGACTCTTGTCCAGCCTAGATGATGGGATTCTTGTTGAAAGGTTGTTTGGGAACCAATGAACTCAGTACTGCTTCAAACAGACGTACTAACAGTAGTTGTACTTGTGTGTATTGAATGTATTCCGGCCTGACAGAAGCTAAAAGTAGTGCTAGCTGTGCTGCCTTTCTCTCTATGTTAGCGTTCAAGCAACACATGATTCAGAATAAAATGTCTCCTTGATATCTGCTAAGAACCTCCAAGAACTTGAGGACTTTTGGCTTTACTTTCTTTCCCTTATTTTCTTCTTTTTTTATTATGGCCATAGTTTCAGTGTTGAGTATATATATATTATATATATATATATATATATATATATATATATATATATATATTAGTTCCCCTTTTATCCAATTGAACATTGCATTGCTCCAACACTGCTCAGACTTTATTGATTAGTAGTTTGTAAAAACATTCTTTATGTTTTTGGATGTAACTGAAAACAAGGCGAGTGCTAGAGTCGGACATGTTTTAGCCTTTTGTTTGTTGCTGCACACTGTGATCAGGAAATTCATCTAATATTTAGTGGAGCATGTCCAGAGTGGGCTCCCCATCTTCTCCTTGTTTCCTGTCATGTTAGCTGAAATCACACTTCCTCCCATGGCCTGGATACTCTCCAGATGTAGAGATCAAGCTGCCGACTGGGTTGTTTACCAGTGATATTGATAATGAGAATGTGATACTGCCTTTGTCACACCATCACTTCAGATGTGCACTCGAGTGGTTAACACATCACGCTGTGGTGAAATCAACTGACAGAGATTACTTACAACGGTTTCTAGATAGAACAAAGTCAAGGAATTCAATGCGGGTCTTTTGATCTTTCCATTCATTCAGACTTTTAAACCTTTAAAAATTCTTCACATGGACTTTACCTGATTGAAATTTTTTATCATAATCACTGAGTACAACATTCCTCTGACATAATCACAGAAACAAGTATTGTTGGCATGAAAAATTCAGACAATATCAACAGATCTGTTAAAAGTCAGATATTTACAAAACAAACAGTTGTTTGCATTGGAATTATACAGTGTTACCTCAGCCAACACCAATAATCATGTTTGACTTTTATGAGTGGTTCTTCCTGAGGGTTTTTTTTTTTTTTCGCTTTTTTTTGTTGTTTTTGTCTTGATGTATCGTCTTTAATTTTGATGTAGTATAACTGAACCTGAAGTCAAGCCTTCGACATTGACCCTAACACCTGGCAGGAGCAGGCTGTGGATTGAGGAGTTTTGGAGTTCAGCCACCACCCTGGGCAGAGGCCTCTGATTCAACTAGGAAAACACGCAGCAGTGCAGCTTGGGAGAAATCAGCGTTCTAGTTAAATCTGGCCAATGATGAGACCTCAGTCTCAGACATCAGTTTCCAAATTAAATTGGAACTGGAAAGCTGCATTTAGTTTGAACCAGATTTGTAAAAAAGCACAAACAACATAAACTGTTGCTTAAAAGTGCGATATTTCAATAAAATATAATAATAATAATCTCATCTCATCCTGCTTGTCCGTTGCCGGGTCGCAGGGGCAGCTGGCACCACCCAAATCACACTGCACCATATTGTGAGTCTTCCTGTGGGTGCTGAGCCCACGAGAAGTTATGTGGGTTGGGACGGTGCTATGCTCAGAGCACCTCAGTGGTAACCTAGCGGATTCGAACTGGGGACCTTGCGGACCCAAGTCCGCTTCCTTAACCACTAGGCCACCACTGCCACTAATAATAATAATGCTCAGAGCACCTCAGTGGTAACCTAGCGGATTCGAACTGGGGACCTTGCGGACCCAAGTCCGATTCCTTAACCACTAGGCCACCACTAGGCCACCACTGCCACTAATAATAATAATAATAATAATAATAATAATAATAATAATAATAATAATAATAATAATAATAATAATAATAATAATAATAATAATAATAATAATATAACAAGGAACAACAAAATAATAATTAGCTGAGAATATAAACTGGTAGACATTGCAAGGACCTGATTTTAATTCCAGGTGACTCCATGGGGGGTTGCAACCCTAAGGTTGAAAAATCCTTTTATAAAACGCATCCAGTCTGCATTGTTATTCATCCATCTAAAGACTGTTTTAAGGTTCTTGAGTTTAAAAAAAAGTCACAGATTCCTTCATGCCTGCACTGACACTTCTTCACTTCTGGAACTAAGTACCATAATCTTTTAGGACAAAAGCTAAAACCTCCCGCATAGAAATGCAAGCACGTTGTTTTCCTCCTTCCCAACCTCCTTATTTGATTCCCCCTCTCTTTCAAAAGTCTTCCACTGTTCTTTGTGCTTCCACGACATATTTTCTCCTCAGTTCCCTTCTGCTCTCACCACACTTCTGCAGTGTTTTGCTGATGTTGCATGCGTTTCCTGCAGATATGCAGCATAGCTATCAGCACAGCTTGATCACCCTCATCTGTTGTTTTCCCCTTTCTGATATCTTTAACAAACCGCACTGTGCTGTGCTGGAGAATGGCGCGATAAGGCTTTCCTCGAACAGCAGATATTCTTTTGTTTTTCTACACTCTCTGTTTTACTCAGATTGCACAGTCATACACTGATACCTGATGTTGTCATCTGTGTCTTTTATGCCAAGAGTCTGCCTTAGAACTTATCTGAGGAATCTGACATGTTTGTCCGGGGCTTTTTTTTGCTTATATTACAAACCAATCAAGTTTTGTAACATAACTTTACGCTGGTTTCAAATGCAGGGCACATTACAAATGTTTGAGATAATAAGTTATCGAGTGATTTAGCTACATATCAACATATGCATCATCTTTTTTCAAAAATGTATTCGGTTTGCTACTTCATTAGCTAACAATTTAAATTGCTAAAAAAAAACAAACTGTGCAGCTAGACTCACATTTGTCTTTATTTGTTTGCAAGGGGAAAAAAGAGCTTATACAATTGAGTTTCAACTGTTTGCACAAACAACTTAGACAGTTAGCCATACAGTCACCCACGCATGGTACATTTGTGCAGCCCTGTACTCATTTTGTGGTTACATAATTATGACAGAAGAAGAAAGTTGAACAACTTTGCTTCATTAAGGAAGCCTCCCTTCTCTGGGAGTTCTCTGGGGCATCACTGCAGACACACTGTAGAAAAAAAACAAAAAAAACTTGTCACTGCTGCGCGGTCACAAGGGACCAGAGGTGGATTTTTTTTTCTCCATTTTTTCCACTTCCTGTAATGAGGCAGACAAAACCTCCGCAGCCTTTTCAGGGCCATAATTACCATGAATGAAGAGGCTGCGGTTGATGAGACTGCGTCAAATGGAAACACATTAATTGGATCGACACTGTAATAGAACAGTATCTGTTGAGGGACTAGGATAAACACTTAATGCGTGTCAGCGAGTCAGAAGCGGCAAAACATACAGTATATGTGGTCTACGTAATTGTGTGTTTTACTCATAACAGTAACAGTTAACATGGTTGAGAATGTTTAGTTACATGGTATTTTCGTCTGCTCTCCATTGACAGTTTATTTTGCTGTTGGGCTCATTGTAACAGCGCATTTGAACTAATGTTTATGTGTTTTTTTTCAGTATTACAAATAATTATTATTGTATATATTTGTGGTTGTTTGTTTCTATTAATAAAGCTGTTTTTGAGTCATTTGACATTATCGGGAGGTTAGTATTCTGCTTTTTCTACTTAACTGTTTATGTTTATAAGTCTAGACTAAGTTTCACATTTTTGATAACTGTTAAGTCAATTTGAACTTTTGACCATTTCGCAGCAACATTCTCAGCTCGCTATAGAAATAGCTAACTTAACTGCTATCAAGTTGAATGAGGATGCATTCAACTTATCTCACTCATCTTTTCGTGGTCATTTAGGTCCTTGTTTTTAGGCTGCAGTGATTAACATGTCCTTGTGCATTTCCCCTTTTTTGTTAAGGTCTGCATTCACCACCTTCACTTTATTGTCAGCCCAACATCCATTAATTAGACGGGCAAGATTAATGCAGCTGATGAAGAAGTTAAGCTGGAGACTCCCAGGGGACACAACAAATGTTTACATGGGACTTGAACTGGACCCCTGAGATAAATGGATATTATTAGTACTTAGGTGTTAAGGGAAAAAAAAACATAATTGATTTTAATCAACAAAGAAGGCTTTTATTTGGCTCATTTTTGGAAGCTGGAAATTCTCTAAACAAATCTGCTGTCAATTTGAGGTTGCTCTCCAACATTAGTAGCGACACTTCATGAAGATGTTGTGTTTTGATTGAATGTTTACACTTGTTTCAGCAGCACATGTGGAACACACACTGCAGGAAATATTTTTATGGTGTGTTTTACAGCTATTTTTCTTTCCTTTGGTTTGTGCGAGCTGGAAGGTAAACTGGGAATTCAGAGCCTGACTGGTGTAAACACAGACTGTTGTGACTTTGTGTTATTGTGTGTGACGTTTTTCAGATGTGAAAGTGTGTGAGGCTTAACACAGTTGTAGAGAAAAGTTCTAGGTTTGAAGTAGTTCAGAAACAACTGTACAATATGTGCAACGTTATAAATGAGACATGAAAGACTCTGCCATGTGTAGAACATACTGCATATAAGGAAAAAGTGTTGTTATTTAACTACATATATTTAACCACAGTTTACCATAAATTATGGTTTTTCCCTAGTTTATCAATAGTTTGTTTTTTCTGATTACTTTTATATAATCTTTTGCCTTCCAATAATTAATGCCATCACCCACATATATAAAACCTGACGTAGCCGTTAAGGAACTGGACTTAAAGGGTTCCAGGTTTGAATCCACCAGCTGCCACCACTAAGGTGGATTAATCATATCACCGTCCCCACCCACTGCTCCCCGGGCGCTCAAAGCTGCCCACTGTTCACTTTGGTGATGGGTTAAATACAGAGGTCAAATTCCATTGTGTGCAGTGGTGTGAATCACAATGTCACACTGACCAGGAGTTTGCTTTCCTTTCCTTTTCATTGAAGAGCTCTGCCATACAATATGGTCTGACTTTTAAAGTAACAGAGTGGTATAGGGATTGCATGACAAATGCAGAGTCGCCCGTCAGTTTTATCAGTCATCTTTCTCCACATATTTCACGCTCGACGCCTCGTCCGCCTCCCAAAAATGGACCAGACTCCTGGCAGAAAATTCACCATTTATATTTTTCAACATGACACATCGATTTGTTTTTGTGACTGAAGAAGACAATATCTCATGCCTGTGCGTGTGTTTTGATGTATTGTTTTATTTCCTATCATAATCCTCCCTTGCTTTCTTGCCCTCCACTTCCCGACGACTCTTGCATTATCTCATTCTTCCTCTTCTTCATCTAATCTCCGTGGCTCCTCTTTTGTTCGTTCCTGAAGCTGAGTGACCTCCCTCTCTCCCTCCTACATCGTCCCTGTGGACGTTTTCGCACAGATAGCCTCGAAACCAGTTCACCATGCCTTTAGGGCGCAGCTAGCAAACAGTAAAAACTCCCACATAGCTTCCACCGTGTAATTACATTTCCTTATCATTCTTTTTTTTTTTACTTTGTAAAGCCTCGACAATCCACATTTCCCTTCCATTAAAGTCTCGAGAGACTTTGGGATAAAAAACACAAAATTAAAGCCTTAAAGCTTGTGCTGTGCAATTTAATTGCAAATGACTCTTTTCAAACGTGCATCGGGTCATATAAGTTATAGATTGAGTTAAAAAATTGCCAATGATAATATGATAGTCATACTGTCTAAAATAGTCTCAAGTCTCCGGCATCATACTTAAATATAGGTTATTTTTATCATCCATCACTGGACACTTTATTAGAAAGATATTTCAAGTGCAGGTCAATTTCAATCTGTGCCAAGACTTATATGCATTCTCCCCAGGTGAGGCCCTGTGATGGGCTGACCAACCTACCGTGGTTCAGTGCAATTTAGTCCAACACACTAGGTCTGTATTGGTTTCTAGAAAAAAAACTTTCACTTCCATCTAAGACGCTTCTTCAATTTAGCACAGTCCCCAAGTTGGATTGATTTATAATTACTGTAATTTTGGATAAGACCTGGATGATGGAGAATCGTCACAGACAAGTTTCTGTGCCATAACCCTGCCCTCACCTGATGGATGTTGATTGGCTCTAACTCCCTTGAGCTCCTTCCCCCCAAAATTAAGTTGTATTAACTATGTGGAAATTGTATTTGAATGCACTGAAGACTGTACTGTGCTTACCTTTTTTTTGTTTTTTTTCAAAATGTTGTATATTATCATAGATGTTCTGGTTAGTTATTACAGTATGTGGTTAGTATGTGGTTAAACTCAATGTCTTTGTAATTGGTGTTAACTCAGGGTTCACATCCTGGAAAAGATTCCAGAATTCCATTCCGCATAATGGTTCAAGAGGGATTTGGGTAGCTGTCGTGGAGAGTCATCTTGCTCCCATGACCCAATAATGGATAAGCAGATAAAAATGGATGGATTGAGGGACACTATATCATTTGTTTTTATCTCCAGTGCTCATAATTTTGTCAGTACACTCTGGATCTGGAACTGCTAGAGCGAGATCTATTTATTTTGACATGTAGCTACTAAACACTAGACAAATGTCAAGATATGCTAACGTAAATAAGTAAGCCAATCATAGAACGGCCATACATGTGTCTCAAAACTGAGCGTAAACTACAGGAGAGTTCCTTGTATTTTGTTTTAGTTTTCCTTTCTTACCACAGATGGGTAACAAACAGAGGTCCTCGACTGTTACCCATTTTGCTGTTGCTAGCACATTAAATTCTTCTCAACTTACTGTATCTTCTACCTCATTTGGTCTCACAGACACACACAAACATCGACCCAGTCCATTTGCATTCTGGGCAATTACATTCAATTTGTAAACTGAGGCTGAACTTTAGTAAAATTAGGTTTTGCTAACAGCTGTAATGACATTTAATGGAGCATGATTTATTCATTTCTCTTTTATCAGGTCAAGGTGTGCCACTGCTGTGAGTGGAATAATAGCAGATATTATTTGCAGGCTACTTTCATGTTCTATCTGTGGTGTGAAGAGACCAACTGTGTCATTATGGGGCCCTTCATCTGGGCTGTGGCCCCGCTAACACGTCTATTGTCTTTTTGTTTGCATACCCTATATCAAGTTGAATATTTAATGCAATGTTTGTAGATATTTGAACTAGGGCTGGGTTAAAAAAATCGATTAATCGATTTTAATTGATTTTTTTTTTGTTAATAGGACCATATTGTTTCATAAATCCAAAAATCAAGCTTTTTTTTTTTTTTTTATTTCTTTTCCCAACAACTTTACTTTAGCNTCCAAAAATCAAGCTTTTTTTTTTTTTTTTACTTCTTTTCCCAACAACTTTACGTGAGCTCATGCACCACTATTTACGTGGTTACGTGCGAGTTAACACACTCGCACATAAAACAAATGTAAAAACAACATGGCACTAAAATCTAGAATCTAAAACTAGAGTCTGCCTTGTAATTTTGGGTCAAGTCATGTTAAATAAAAAATGCATGATGGATTAATATGACTGCCTTATGTGTATAAGAGACAGCTGTGGAATGGAAATAAATGTAAAAAAATACATTTTTTTATTAGCAAATGGATTAAGTTTCAATTTTAGCTTTGATTCTTCTGAGAATAATGCTGGTACCGAAATATAATTGATATGACAAAAACTGAATCGAAAACCGAAGAGAATCGTGAATTGAATCGAATCGAACCCCTGTGAATCGAATCGAATCGATTTAGAAAATTTCAATCAATACCCAGCCCTAATGTGAACACACTGTTCTGCTCTATGTATAACATCATTTTGGTTGTGCCGCTGAATTGCTGCTGCATCATACAATGTTAATTGCATCCAGCAAAGGGAGGCTCAGTTTCAGGCCCCTGCACCAGGGGCTATAGATAAAAAAGACCTGTTCTTCTCCGAAGGAACAACATTGAATTTTCTAGAAATGTTATGTGTAACCAACCCAAATAGAGGTGATTTGTCCAACCATTAGCTTTTTCTCATGGGAAAGTGTTGAATAATGTAGAGTCATCAAAGAAAAGTGCAATGGTTTCCATGGTAACACCACATACATGTATTAATGCAACAACATCGATGGATGTTGTAAGATTTTCACACACTTGTCAGGTTTCAACATGGCTGAACCTGACCTGAATATCTCTGGATGTTTAGAAGAACTAGCATGGAGCAGGTCAAGTCAAATACATTGGAATGAATGTCAGACAACTTTTACACAAACACTTTTTTATTCAATGTGAACCTTCGGGGTAAAATTTGAAATTTATTGCAAGAATTGAAAAAAAAAAAAATAGCAATATAAAAAAGAGGTCTGAACTGGGAATTGACACTGCTGTCAATGATGACCCAGAAACATTGGCAACGTTCACAAAAGTACCAACAGGAGAAAGGAATGAAATATTTCACGGTCAATATAATCTGACAACCTGGTGATGTTCTGATGCATCACAGAGTTTTTAGTACAAATGAAGTATATCAAAGAGAAATATGTCTCCTCTGACTACAGATGCACATTCTCTGCCTCCCTCCTTTGTGGTTTTGGGTTTGGCAAACGTATCATTCAAACAACAAATTCTGTCCGATTTTCTTTCCAGTGAATACATATAGATACAGAGAAATAGGGTTAAGGGTCATTCGAGTTTGAGAAAACTTCACTGAAATAGCCATCAAAAATATATTGAGAGAGAAATCTCTTTAAACTGTTGCACTATGAGTGAGAGTGGTGGTACTCTTTCTTTGTTCCTTTGGTAAGAGGTTACAAGAACAAATTAAAAGTGTACGTTGTCTGCTCTTGGGAATTTTCATTTCGAAGTTCCTGCTCGTGGTGCAGCCATTTCAGGTGGATGGCCTTCAGTTTGTTTCAAACCAACTTCTCCTCTGTTACCTGTCCCCACTTCACCCCTTCCACTTTAATCAGTGCACCACTGTTGTCCTTGGCCATCCTTCTGCCACATAATGAACTTTCTGGCACTTAATGCAGCAGACTTCGACGCTCCTACCAATGGGACGCTGAAGGCCCCAGTCCTCAATCATCAACTTTTAATGTAGTTATCCCCAGATATGCACATGTGGAGTCTTTGGGGTGGAGGATTGTGGAGCTTAAGGTTGTCGTGATTGGCAGAGCAATTTAAAGCCACTCATTAAGTCGGCATCAGTGTGATTGGGACAGTTTAGCTTCTCTTCATTCTGAAGGATTCGCCAGACCTTCGTGGAGGGAATACGTGATGGAGACCTGACTATTTTCTCTGCGTCTATCTCTGTCTCTGCACCTGCTGTCTTGTCACCAGTAGACCTGTAATCATGTTGATGATGTTTATTGGCCTCACTACGTTGCTGGCTCCTGTCCTATTTGTTTATTGTAAGATATTTATTATACACACGTGTCACATTGACTATGTTAATTAAAATTGACTTGAAGCACAGTCAAATGGGTCAACCTTTACAAGAAAGTACTGTAAGACTATTAATTTAAGTTGTGGTCTGTGCTCATCTATCTCAGCACCTTCAGCTATTTTAGTTTTTGTTAATTGTTAAACTCCTGATGACTCCTGATTTACTTTTTACTAAAAATAACTACATATATTTGCTTTGTTTTTAACCAGTGCCTCATCTGAGCTAAATATCAATAGGGTATCATGTAATTTAAGGGCATTCAGTTGTTGGTGACACAGTAGTTTTTGAGAATAAAATATTAAAAATTGTTGGTGTATTTCGTCTTTTAAGTTTGAGCATGGACTCATTTGGCTAAAGCTTAGCTGTTTTGCCAGTTTCCTTTGACATACAAGAATAAATTAGATAAAATTCTAATTAAGCCCTCCAGCCATTTCAGGAACTGTTTTGGCTACTTTTAGTATGTTTAGAGTTCTTTTCTACTTTTTGGGTTGTAATAATAATCTATTTTTGCGAGTTAAACGTTAATGAGCTTTATTTTTCTTTCATGTTCTAACAAATATATTTGTGGTTAAACAACTTATTTATTATTGAAAAATCTTGTTGAGGAAATACAGTGGTATGAAAAAGTATCTGAACCTTTTGGAATTTGTCACATTTCTGCATAAAATCACCATCAAATGTGATCTGATCTTTGTCAAAATCACACAGATGAAAAAACTGTGTTACTGCTTTAACAAAAACCACCCAAACATTTATAGTTTTTCATATTTTAATGAGGATAGCATGCAGACAATGACAGATGGGGGAGGAATAAGTAATTGCACCATCACATTGGTTTTGGTTTTAGTTAACGCAGACACAGTTTTTTCATCTGTGTGACTTTGGTAAAGATCAGATCACATTTGATGGTGATTTTATGCAGAAATGTGACAAATTCCAAAAGGCTCAGATACTCTTCATACCACTGTATATCTACTATATATATTGTGCTAACCATGCACTTAACATGGTCACCCGACTACCCACGGAGAACCACCATTACGGACTGAAGGAGCCATTGTGTATAATTGGATAGTGTATGAGAAAATTGATTCCACCACGGACATAATTAGCAGAACATCTCTTCACCATCAGCTGTTCGGAGTTTGTGCTGTCTTCAGTGAACCCCAAACCCCAGTAACTTCCTGTGTCCAGTGTGACATAAATGAAGACAGTTTTACCTTTTTTTTCTGTTGTACACAAAAATAAGTGACGAGTGCACGCACAGCAAGACATAAATACCACTCTTACTGTGCTGTCAGTCTAAATGCACTAACTGCACTTAATGATGGGCCTTTCCTTCTTGCCATTCTTGTATTTCCATTTATATTCCCCTTCATGACCACCTCAACTATCCATCTCCATCCTCCCTTCCTTTTCTGCCTTCTGCTCAATAAGTCATCTGCAGTGTGGTGCACTGGTGAAATTGAGTAAAAAAAAGCTGATATATTTGTCAAATCAAACGTCGGATGTGTGTGTGTGTGTGTGTGTGAATATGTACAATATGTACTTGGCATACTGGAGGTTTTACCTTTTTTAATGAGGAAGTGATTCAGTTGGTTCCATCACTGCTGAAGCCTTGTTACCAAATGCATGGCTTAAGGATGGAGTGGAGAAGTTAGAAAGTATTCAATCTGAAAAATGAACTGATGTTCTGACCTGGGGGACAAATATGTATGTATTCTTGTCCCTACCATCAGTGTTGAAGATTGGAACCAATGTTGCAATGTTGTGTAATGTGGACAATTGTTACAGATTGTCTGTTTATTCACTATTATTGTTGGTTGGTAGAAAAAAAGAAGCCAGATTAACAAGTACCGTAATTTCCGGACTATAAATAGCACTAGACTATAAGCCGCTCCCAATATATTTTTTAAAGAAAAAAACATTTTGTACATACATAACCCTGACTATAAGCCACATGTGCCGGGATCTTTTTGCATTTTCCATGATGAGGGTCAGTTTATGCTAATTTTATTCATGTGCAAAGTGCGTTACCGAACGTTAAACTTCTTCTTCTATGGTGTTTATTGGCGGATGTGACTTGCGTATTCCCGGACATGAGCGTCCCTGGCGGCCGTTAGAAAAAAATGCATTCATTAGCCTCATCTCTGCATAAGCCGCAGGGTTGAAATTGTGTGACAAAAGTTTTGGTCTGGAAATTACGGTAGGTATGTAGAATATGCCCGCCTGTTCGTCCTGGGTGAGGATCCCCTCCACTGTCCATCACCCTGAGGTTTCTTCTACTTTTTCCCTGTCAAAAAAAAACAATGGCAGGGCGTATTTTCCTGTTTGTTTACTGTATCTTGTTTATTTTGTTTGTAAAATGCCTTGGGACAACAGTTGTTGTGATTTGGCACTCTAAATAAATAGTTGAAGTTGAAGTTGAATATAAGAAAATAAAAGTCAAGAGGGGTTCACAAGAATTCAAGTTTGAAAGCAACTAGTTGCCAGGTTGCCACTAAGCGTAGCATCATTCCAACCAACATAACTTCCAGTGGGCTCACCACCCACAGGAAGGCTCACAGTATAGAGCAGTGTGATTTGGGTGGAGCTGGCTGCGCCTGTCACCCTGCTGGAAAAGCAGTTAAAGATGAATTAATGAAAGTATAGAAGGTGCTGGCTAGATTATTCGGTATCTGGATTATTGGCCAGATCAGTAATTTTAAAAGCAAAGGTGGACCAATGTGGATTCAGAAATAGTTTGATATATTTTTGACTATCGAGACTATCTGGCCCACCATTACCGTTGTCACTTCTGCATCTTCTTTTCCTCTGCTGACTGGGATCAGAGAGTTAAATCTCTTCTCATCCAATTTAGTGATATAAAAGCAGGACATTTGTGTTGTTGCCTTATTAGATGTTGCTTAAAAAAAAAAAAAAAAAAAAAATCTGGCAACCTCTTTTGCCCAAAGCGTTTATGCCACTGATGCTGCCACCATTTGTTCCTTCCCATGCCTCACAGAAGGGGAGAGAGGATTAGAGTGTCAACTAATCCTGACAAACTGAGAGGAGGCAGATGTTGCTCCCAAAAATATAATTTCATTACCAGCCGTTGATCTCAGAACACAAAACGTGACACGGTGGTAATAAATTGATATTTTGGGAAACAGCGACTTGTGGGTGGCCGCCATTGTGTTTTCCTCTGAAAACAACAATTGTGATGCTAAGAAAGCACGTATACAAAGGGGACAGGAAAAACTGAGTGAAAGCAGATAGAAACGATCAGAAAACACATGGTAGAAATACAGAGTAAGGTTGGGTTTAGAGACCTGTGACACACAGTGGCGTGTGGTGGCTGTTAGCTGCAGGGGAGTTAGCAGGTGATTTATACAGCGGTGGCTGGGTGCTCACAGTCAAGTGACCGTATTCATTTCTCCTCTAATCTAGTTCCCCGCAGCCAAACGTGCTTAAGGTAATGGCCACAGCCCGCTGTCTGCAAGGCCACCGGCGACCAGAGAAGCCAGGTGAAATCACTTCATACTGGGAAGGCAATGAGACCCGAACAGGAAAAAAATGGCAGCATTGAAACACTTGTGTGGCGTTTTTTTTTTTTTTTTTTTTTTCTTTTTTTAGACCTTTGATTTCAACTTGGTTTGATAAGCATTATAATTTGCAGGTGTTTTTGAGTGCAGCAAAAGGCCAAATGACAAGAACCTGCTATAGAATAAGGGCCTGCAAGGAGTGAAAGCCGGCGGGAGAGTGAGCAGTAGAAGGTGGAGGTGTGATTGGTCATTGTGGTGATTACAATGGACAGGAAAGGTCAAGGGAATCATATGCAGTGAAGGAGAAAAATAGATTGACAGCATCAAGTTTCAAAGAGTCTGGACTGAATCTGCTTCTGAGATAAAGGATGGAGTTCTTATTTACTGGTACAGTTTTGGCTTCATTTGGTGGACACAGGATAACAACTAACGTCCTACTGTTTCGTCTTGTTCCTCTTGTTTCCTCTCTGCTCTATTCTTGTCCTCTCCCTCGTTTGATTTGCACCCTGCCCGAAGGATTGACATTGTTCTCAGTGAGCACGTGGCTGACAAATAGATTTTGGCAAAGCCAAGAGGAGAGAGAACATGTCTCCCTGTTTGTCCTCAGGTATAAGAGACAGCAGTTGTACAGCTCACTGCGGGCGATGGAATCCTTTTTTGGCTTCGTCTGCTTTTGTGGAATCATTTTTATTTATTCAGAGAGAAGAAACAATAAGTGGGTATATAACGGGGTCTGACACAAACAGGAAAATTCGCGACGGCTTCATATGGAAACCAGAGGTGAATAAACGAGTGTTGACATTTACCTGGAAGTGATGAGTTACAGTTGACTAAATTGAATAAGTTGACTTCATTTCCCCCTCAGAAAAAAAAAACAATAAATGAATAGGAATAAGTAGAAGACAGGAGGCAGAGCTGAAGGTGGAGGAGTTAAAGATGCTGAGATTCTCTTTAGGAGAGACAAGGATGGACATGAGTGACTTGATTAGAGGGACAACACAGACAGGAAGGTTTGGAGAAAAAGCTAGAGAAGACAGATTGAGATGGTTTGGACATGTTCAGAGGAGGGACAGTGGATACATTGGTAGAAGAATGATCCTAGAGATGGAGCTACCAGCTAGGAGACAAACAGGTTGATGGATGCAGTGAGAGAGGACATGGACATCAGAGTAGAAGATACAGAGGACAGGGGGAGATGGAAATTGTTGACTCGCTTCGGCAACCCCTGAAAAAAAGGGACAAGCTGAAAAGAAAAAAAAAAAAAGAAATAATTGTTGTCCAGCAAAGGTGAAAAAGTGAAACATTTAATGTAAAATAAAGTAGAAATATAGTGCATAGATAGGACGTTTCCAGTGGGCTTACCACTTGTAGGAAGGTTTTTAAGCGGTTGGTTGAGTGCAATGTGATTTGGGTGGTGATTGTGGAGAGGAGGACGAAGACAAATAGATGAATCTAGGATCTTAAGAGATCATTTAACCTCTTTAGTAGATAGATAGTTGGATGGATGGATGGGTGGGTGGGTAGGTAATTAGGTAGATAGATAGGTAGGTAGGTAGGTAGGTAGATAGACAGATAGATAGATAGATAGATAGATAGATAGATAGATAGATAGAAAGATAGCTGTGTTCGTAGTTTTGGGGCAGTGGTGGCCTAGTGGTTAAGGAACCAGATTTGGGCCTGCAGGGTTTGAATCCAGCTGCCATGTTACCACTGAGCATGCCGCCGTCCCCACTCAGTGGGGTGAATCACGATGACCAGGAGTTTGTTTTTTCCTTCCTCCCTTGTGTTCTTCTAGTGCGGTACATTCTAGTACAAGGCCTTGAAGAAAATGTCTAGAAATGTTTCCATGACTATATATTGATTTACTTATTTTATTTTACTTTTCTTTATTCTGTCCAGTTCAAGTTTTCGGCCAACCTCACGCCCTGACCCCGGTGTAAAACACTGGAAACAAACACGGGACAAAGTCTGTTGAAACTACTCAGGGCCCTGCAGTAATAACAAACTAATTATCACTGTAGGGGAAAGAAAATCACCACTGATGTGTTTTTAATTAGCTGGATAACCTGCTGGGTCATGTGCACTTCCCTAAATTACCTCTGTGCGCACCGAGCACTGAGTGGACCGAGAGATTAAAGGTTCAAAAGACAGGATGGGATTAAATTTTATTGATCTGTTCCAGGGTCTGTGAGAGCAGACGTGAGAGGAAACTTCTAGGAAACAAATAAATGTTTGTAGATGATACAGTTTTGTTATGGAGTTTTATTGTGAAATCTTTTTGAGCGTGATTTTTTTTTTTTTTGACTTTATATTCATCTTCGTATAAGTAACTGGGTCTCAGGGGCAACAGTCTCCACCACTGACACCCAAATCACACTGCACTATACTGTCAGCCTTCCTGTGGGTGGTGAACCCACTGGAAGTTATGTGGGTCAGGGTGGTGTTATAATCAGAAGGTCTCAGTGGCAACCTGGCAGCTGGTGGATTCAAACCCGAAGCCTAACGGACCCAAGTCCGTTTCCCTCACCGAGCCGCCACCACTGCCATTGTTCTTATTATTTCCATGGTTATTTTTTCAATGCTTTCAAAATATTTTCCATCTCCCCCTGTCCTCTGTCTCCTCAACTCTGACTCCAACTACCTCCACGTCCTCCCTCACTGCATCCATCAATCTCCTCTTTGTCTCCTACCTGGTAGCTCCATCTCTAGGATCATTCTTCTACCAATGTATCCACTGTCCCTCCTCTGAACATGTCCAAACCATCTCAATCTAGCGTTTTCTCCATACCTTCCTGTCTGTGTTGTCCCTCTAATCACCTCATTCCTGATCCCGTCCATCCTTGTCTCTCCTACAGAGAATCTCAGGCTTTTTTAACCCCGCCCCCTCCAACTCCGCCTCCTGTTTTCTACATATTCCTATTCAATTATTAGGTTTTTTTGCGGGGTTACGGGAAATTAAGTCAAGTTATTGAATTTAGTCAGCTGTAACTCATCATTTGACCATTCTTCTACCAATGTCTCCACTGTCCCTCCTCTGAACATGTCCAAACCATCTCAATCTGGCTTCTCTAGCGTTTTCTACAAACCTTCCCCCAGTTGTTCAAGATCAGTGGCAGAGACGTCACCATTGGACCAAAGTGAAACCTTCCTTACATCTCATGTTATCATTTACAAGATTCCACCAACCAGTAAAACTGATATATATATATATATATATATATATATATCTGTCCATGTTCCAGTTCCTCCTTCAGTCTCTTTGTTGCTGTAAGGAATAACATTCTCCTTTCAAACAATCTGCGTGAATAATGAAAAGGCCCCAACCTACAATATTCAATCAACGTGGTCAACGTCTGGAGCCTGGGTGTCATTACCCAACACACGGCGTGAAAAGCCGGAGGTGTTCAACATTTAATTCTGACATTTCGTCTCACTTAATCTTAATCAACATAAAGCCGCTTGTCATTAATCCTCTTTTTCTTGGCTCGCTCAAATCAATGTTTTTTTTTTTTTCCTGAGCAAAGATAGTAATTAATCCCAGGTCCACCGGAGCCTTCAGGCATGACTATTCGTCAAAGAACCTAATCAATGCATCAGCCCATTCTTCGACTGCCAGAAAATGAGAAGACCCCCTTTTTTTTTAAGATCATGTTCTACATTCATTTGGGAAGAATCGATGAATATAATAAGAGCAGAATAATAAATGCTGCAGTCGATATAAAAAAAAAAGAACCTTTCGCAGAATAGTTTTCGGCCTAAAACAATGAAGCCCATAAATGAAAAGGCTTGAACTGTCGGACTTCCCGTTGCGCCTGAAAAATATTTTCAGTAATGAGTGATGAGACTTTAAGAGCAGAGGGAGAAGAGCAGGTCAGAGACTTTTATTACTGACTAACCCGGGCAGGATGGACAGGCCAGGGACAGAAGGAGTTGAGGGACTGTTGCTTATTTATCAAGAGTGAGGTCCATGAAATTGGCTCTTAACCTCAGTGTTAGAAGGTTTAATTAGAAATCACACTTTTGCTACGAGGAAGAGGAAGAACAAGGAGGACGAGGAGGAGGCGCCACGTTGTCCAAGCGGGTGATAAATGGCTTGTGGGACAGGTTGCTTGGCGAGAACGGGTTGGTGAGAGTGAAATGTAGGTGACAGCTCTGATCCCAGTGGGAAGCGATACGACGGAATGAAGCGAGCGGGAGATTGCAGAGCCCGCACCTCCAGACCTGTAAGGGCTGTGTTATCAGCACAGAGGTGGCAGCGCGGTGGTCGACAGGACGGGGATCAGGAGGATGGACCGTACGACTGACAACACACACTGACCTCGGCTATAAATATGTGAGTATCAAATGGGGAGCAGGGCGGGGGGTGGCTGAGATCCAGACTGAGAGGTGGAGGTCCGACTGTCGTACGAGTCCGACTACACCTCCTGTTATAGGTCGTGTTGAACTTGAAGGTGTTTTTATTCTGTACAGCCTCGGTACCCTCTAATTGTTGTTCAAACTTAGGCTCAGGGCCTGAATATAGCCCATGAGATTGTATCAAATGTGGGCAAGAGTTTGGCCCCCACTGGTCGGGAATCTTTTTCACTAAGAGAACCAAAAAATCCTAAGAGGACCCAGAATTTCTTAAGCTTCCGTTGTTTTTATTCTAGTTTTTTTTTTGGAAATTTTTCGAAAAAAAAATTCCAAAAATGTTTTCAAAAATATTTTCAAAAAACATTAAAAAAAAAAATCACAAATTTTTTTCACAAAAAAAATAAAAAAAACAAAACAACTCTTTTTCAATTTAGAATCAATTTATAAAAAATGTTAAGTTTGGCACAGAATTTGATCCCAATTCTTAATTATGTCCCACTGTAAAATCATTTTAAACCTGCATGCCTACTCTACTGTTGTTTTCGCCTTTTGTTAAATAAATGAATCAATTTTTATGTCATAATCTACGCAATGTAATAAATGATTGACCCTTTCTTCATAAATGTTATTCAACCAGTGTTTGGGCTGCTGTTGTGTTAGCGTTCTTTCTGTTGATTGATTTCACTTGACATTTAAACCTAACCTTTGGAAAAGATTTCAGTGACTTCAAGTCTGTTGCTGATAGGATTCCTGCTGATGTTGCAATGGAAAACTGGAAGGATGGGTTTTTGTATAATAGCTAACAAATAAAATATATTAGTACAGACACCACATTTATTGACGATGCTGCAGGTTTTTTTTTACTGTCTACATGAAGTATCTCATACAATACTATCAAGGAGAGGATGGTACGGAAATTATTTTGTTTCTTGGGCCACAGGTGGTACTAAAATTTAAGTCTCGGGCCAGATCAGGATCGGAAAGATTGAGTATTTACGTGAACTAAGATAAATGATGAAGATAATAAATATTTAAGGCAAAATGCTTTTAGCTATTGGGGAAATGCTGGCTTGCAGGGAACAGGTAGAAGGATAATGATAATATAAATTAAGTATAACAAGTATAATTTGGCTAAGTCTGGCGGGCCGGATTATAACACCAAATGGGCCGCATTTGGCCCCTGGGCCTTATTTTGCCCAGGTCTGGTATAGAATAATAATTGAGAAGAAAAGGCATCAGTGAGAGGAATAACATACATTTCTTCTCTAGATAAAAACTGCAAAACACTGCAAAACAAGCTGATCACCCAAACACTATTAGTGGATGCAAAATAACATGAAGCCGCATTTGCTGCAGGCGGGTGGAGAATTCCGGTCCCCAGATTCCCACAGTGAATACAGTAAATGGAATAAACAGGGGACCTGGTTTACAAGGATACAAAAACAACTTTAAATACATCTTCAAAATATTGGTGCACTAATATTTTTATGGAGAACATTAAAGTTTACATGAGTACAAATGTGGAGCCAACTCTCTCCATATAAACCTCCGTGAAAAGACCACAAGGAGCCACAACCACAAAATGGTCGTTGATGAGTCCGAACAAACAACCAACCAACCTATCCTTGGGTGTTGCTTTGGCCCAGAGGCAATGTTTCTGTCATTGGTGTGGAACTCTGAAGGTTTTCACACCCTGGGAAAAAAGGAATTCTGGATTCTTCCAGTGGGATCACCACCTGCAGGAAGGTTCATCAGGGGGGTGGTGTGTGATTTGGGTGGTGGTTGGGGAGACTGCTACCTGGTTACGGTAAAGGTGGAAGACAGATGGAGGGATTTAAGATCTCGAGAAGTTGTTTCACCTCTTAAGTAAGTACATAGATATTTACATGGATGGATGGAAAGATAGATAGATAGGTAGGTAGGTACGTAGGTAGGTAGGTAGGTAGATAGGTAGATAGATAGATAGATAGATAGATAGTAGGGGTGTGAATTTACTCACATAATGATCTGATATCTCATATCTCGATTCCCAGGCTACAATCCGATTCAGGAACGATTCATGAAAAATATTAAATGATCGAACCAGTTTGATTCGGTTCAGTTCGATCCAAAAATTTGCACACCCCTAATAGATTGGTAGGTAGGTAGGTAGGTAGGTAGGTAGGTTGGTAGGTAGGTATGTAGGTAGATAGATAGCTGCCTCATGGGGGAAGAATCTACAAAATTCTGGCCTTTTTGCTTGGAGGGGATTGTGTAAACTTTTAAATCCTGTAAATTTTTGTCTCAGACCTACTTGTCTCATGAGGGACATCATCTCTCCGAGCCAGGAATGTCTGCAGGATTTTCAGTTTGGCTTTGAATTCTAGTTTACCTCCCAACCCACAATTTTCTATGCTGAGAACTGTCAGCTCGCTGCATGTTCAGGAGAGGGAAAATCTTCCTCCTACAAGCGTGTTGTCACGAATGTAGCTTTTACACAGGGGAGGAAGCCAAACTGTGACACGCTCCATGTGTATTAAGAAGGTTGTCGATGGCACAAAAGGGCAGAATGGTGAAACACTTTCAGCATGAAGTACTTTGTGCTGTAATTCCACTTGACACGCTGCCATTTACAGCCTGATTCGTTTGCGCTGTGGTAGTTAAACCTTTATCTACACAATTAGAGGCAATTCACTGAATTAAGTATTAATTATACTCCTAATATTGCTGTTATTTGAGGCCCGTGAGGTCCATGTCTATTCTCTTCTGATATTAATTTTCCAATCGCACCGAGCCAGACAGATACTTAACTCTGTTTAACTTAAAATACAAGCTCCCACTGGGGTTGGAAAAAAAAAAAAAAAAGTTGTTTCTCTCTCTCTCTCTCTCACGGAAAAGGTTGAATTCCTGCCACAGTGTTTTTCTTAATTAATTGTGTGTCGTGTTAAAGCAGGGATGGAGATAAATTCAGAAAGCATGATTGAACACAATGTGTATAAGCCTAGGCAAACAAGGGGAATACAAGCTGTAATCCGAAACTGGTGTCGCACCGCAATATTTCTACCTCAACACTCCCTTGTCCAAGCTTAATTTTGCCTTGACTTAATAAATGTCTCCCCCCGTCTCATCAATTCCCTCAGGACGTATCCTTGAAGCAAAGCCAAAACCTAATGCAAGGTTTCATATCACCTGCAGTGTTGAGGTGATATAAGAGATCTTATATCTATAATAGATGGACAGACAGATAGATAGATAGATAGATAGACAGACAGACAGACAGACAGACAGACA
>JAFBJS010007100.1:42651-56652 GCA_016785265.1 Paraplagusia blochii
GTGTAAAAGCACATGACCTCATCTGCTACTGGGACAAGGTCAGATAACTCTGATATCTTTCAGCACTGCTAGACAATCTAGATGCAAACATTTGGATGGACACACACACACACACACACACATACATATAAATATATATATATATATATCGTTACCTGACGATCCAACTCATATCGCGATGATTCACAGGCTATGATCCAATTCAGGAACGATTCATAAAAAACAATATTCGATCCAGTTAGATTCGGTTCAGTTCGATCCAAAACGATTAATTTGCACACCCCTAATATATATATATATATATAGTATATATTAGGAGTGTGACGATTCACTTACATAACGATCCGATTTATATCTCGATTCACAGGCTACCATCCGATTTAGAAACGATTCATGAAAAAATATTAACTAATCCATTCATTTTTATCCGATACGGTTCAGTTCGATCTAAACCGATCCAAAACGATTAATTTTCCACACCCCTAATGGATAGGTAGGTAGGTAGGTAGGCAGGTAGATAGATAGATAGATAGATAGATAGATAGATAGATAGATAGATAGATAGATAGATAGATAGATAGGTAGGTTGATTTATAGATTGTTTCCTCTTTCACCTCCTGGGAAATAGGCAATGCAGTGTGATTTGGGTGGAGGTGGTGGAGACTGCTGCCTGGTAACGGACAAGAAGAGGAAGACAGATGGATGGATTTGAGATCTTTAGAAATCGATAGGAAGATAGGAATCAATTTTGGTAGGTAGGTAGGCAGTGTATGATTTGGGTGGTAGGCAAGATACTGTAGATGGTTTAGGTAGGTAGATAGGTAGATCCTGGAGACTTCCAGTGCGCTTGCCACCTGCAGAAAGGTTCATGCTGCCTGGTGATGGACAAAAAGGAAGAAGACAGATCGATTGGAATCCTGGACACCTCCAGTTTGCTCACCCGCTGCCTAAGCTAACAAGTTGTAATCCGAAACTGGTGTCGCACCTCAACACTCCCTTGTCCAAGCTTAATTTTTCCTTGACTTAATAAATGTCTCCCCCCGTCTCATCAATTCCACAGGACGTATCCTTGAAGCAAAGCCAAAACCTAATGTAAGTTTCTCATATCACCTGCAGTGTTGAGGTGATATAGGTAGGAGACCTAAATAGAAGGGACGGAGACTGAGGCCAGTGATATGAGTATCTGACGATCTGCTCCTCAACACTTTCTAATTATTTTAGGATTAATTGGCTGGGGTCTGAGGGAGTCCAGTTACTGGTGTTGCTGGAGTATTAATGCACAGCGCACCTTGTTGGACAGACCCTGGACTCCCTTAAAAAAAAAAAGCCTGTTAATTAGGCCTGCGGTGAAGTGCGATAAAAAGAGAGCAGCACATAAACAAGCCCCAACAGAGGCGGGAGCGCTGATGTCACCCGCTGTCTCACCTCTGACAGCCTCTGCCTATATCGGGTACGGCCACATGCCGCTCCGCCGCGTCACCGGGGACAGCTGAAAAGGAAAGTTTTCACACAGCTAATCTCCTACCTGTCCAATTGATTTAGCTTGGGGGCATGTTTCCCCTCGCTTTCGTCCGCCTCTTTCAGTACATTTCCGCACACTGCAGAGATCTAATGTTTGCCATCGAGTTAAACATCAGCAAACCCCATGAAGATTTTTAATGGGGCTTTCATGCTCGGTCCACACTGAATTTCTGTCTCTTTACTCCCCTTTTTTTCACTCCCACTCTGCCTCTGATGCTGTACAATCTTCTCCTTTCTACAACTGAGAGAAAAGCTCTCACCATCAGTCAGCCTTTAGTGCCTGTGGACAGAGACAGTGTCACGCTGGGCTCTGTGTGTTGCCAGATAGGACCGCTGTGCCCCCGGGTTACCTTCACACTTCCAGTTTGACACCAGTGATATTTACTGCATGACTTAGGAGGAAATTGAAAATTGCACGGCGCTGGAAAGTGAAAAAGGGCGCATGGGAGGAAAAGTTTGGACGTTTTCTACGAATGTCGAGGGGAAAATTGGTTGTTTGTGTCAATCAGTGATCACAGTCATTTAAGGTGAGAAATCCTCACCAGGTTGTTTTTTTTAATAGAGATCAATCACCTGGTCTACAGAAAAGCTCTAACCCCATAATCCACCTTGTCCACAACACAAGAGCTGCAACGTAAGCTGCGATGGAACGTCAGTGTTTTTGTTCAAAATGCTCTTAACAACTAAGACAGGAACTGAGTGAAATATGACGTTTGGGAATTGACAAGAATAATACTATTTAAAAAAGGGATGAAATAAAACGAAAAACAAACATAAAGTGAAATAAACCCACAGATGAAGTGAATAGAAGCCGATGTTTTCCAGCTGCGTGGTTAACTGCTGCCTGGGAAATTGAAAATATCGGTTGAATCAATAGAAAGGAAATCAAACCTCAGTGACCGCAGACTGTCAGGACGCCCAGGTCGTTTATACGGGGTGTAGTAACATGAACCTCCACTGTGAGAACTGCAACAACTCTCAGTGCTATGAAGAGAAAGTGTAATTTATTGAATTGTCATCACTATAATAACAGGGTGCCTGTGATTTAGTCATGATTAACTGTTATGACTAACCGTGATATTCTCCTTAGGAGAGACAAGGATGGACAGGATCAGGAATGAGGTGATTAGAGGGACAACACAGACAGGAAGGTTTGGAAAAAAAAGCTAGAGAAGACAGATTGAGATGGTTTGGACATGTTCCTACAGATGGCGCTACCAGGTAGGAGACAAAGAGGAGCGGACATGGAGGTAGTTGGAGTTGGAGGATAGAGATGGAAAATATTGAATTATTGAATAAGGGACAAACTGGAGAAGAAGAAGTTATGACTAACCATGGTTACATAAATAAGGATCAACATTTTAATTTTATTTTTTTAAATAGTAATGACTAATACAAACTATGGTGTTATTAATATTGTAAATATTAAAAGAAAATAGTAGAATTTCATATTTTTTTATTTATTTTTTTGCTGAAAACGGGAATTAATTTAATGATAAACACATATCCACTGCTTTCCTTACTTCCAAAATAAACCAACATCTCATTTTTATTATTATTTTGATGAGTCAGCATCCAACAAACTTGTAAATAAAAACTTTTTTTTTTTTAAAAAGACCATTTTAAGGCACACAGAACCAAAACATCGGTTCCACTACTGTGCATCGGCACTGAACAGTCCTGAACCCTGTTAGACACTAAAAAACCATTAGCAACTGAAATATATGACTTTATTGATTGCATAAAAAGTCACTCAATCAATAGGTCCATCAGTTTAACTGGAGTAAACCCTCTAATGCTCCAACCTCCAACCACACTTTGAGTCTCACTAATGTATTGAGCACAATAAATAAAAAAAAAGTTGATTGTTGTTATTGTTGTTTTAAATAAATAAAAATGCAAAAAAAAAAATATAAATTCTTTCTGGGTGTTGCCTTTAAAGGGTTGATTAATCACGTCCACAGATGGACATCCCCAGATGTCCAGCTTATATTCTCTTTTGGAGACCTGTGGATGTTTTCTGAGAGGTTCACATTTCCTGGTGACATCAATTGCCCCAAGTTGCATTAAAAGTTACAAGATACAAGATTCTAACTTTTTATACCGGTCTGGTAGCAGAAAATTATGGGCACTTGAGAAATCCTTGTTGTGGCCCTGCACAATTAATTCGGGTAGGAAGATTTTTTTTTAAGGTAGGAAAATATTTCAGAACACAGGAAATTTAATTTTATTCAGGGGTATTTATCTGACACAACTTAATGACGGTTGGGGAACAAAAAAAAAAACGGTTGGGGAACTGTGCTCTACAGAAATGAAACTTATTTTTTATTGTTTAAAACTCATATAAGTTGCTACAAGTTACTAAATACCAGGTGTGATTGACAGATATACTGTACTAGTACTGTCATTAGTGCAGAACCCTCTCATCCAGCGAGCTCCAAGCTAAACTATTTCATTTGTCAATTCTCCTGATTCATGAAGCAAACTGCTGCATTCAGGGCCTCCGCCTGGAACTGAATCATTTTATTGGTGAATCCATCGACGGTGCATTAATACTGTGGTATGAGTTTGACTTTGCTGAACCTCCACAACTCTCAGCCCTGAAGTTTGTGTCGATACAAAGTGGTTTTGTGCTGCCGACAACTTTTCTAAGTCGGAAGACTTAAAGGTTCAACTTTTGCTTGTTCTGAAGCTGGAATTCGGAACAGTACGTACGGAACGCCGTGCTGTTCCACCTATGGAAAATTTGAATGTGTGTTTCTATAACAGTTGAACTTGTCTGATTATTTTTACCGCGGTTCAATCAACATGAAACTTATGTTTAAATTAAGGAGTCATCATTCATCAGCTATGGCTGTCATGAGTCGACTGAGTGAGTCTGGAAAGCCATTACACGTCAGTTACTTAGGTTGAATTATTTCAAAATAAAAGATCTCACTCACAATCTTTGGTTAGCACACAAAAACAATCCAATTTGTATTAATCCAAAGATACAAAAAATAAATATAACATAGAGGATAACATGGGCATAGACCACACCTGGGCAAAATAAGGCCCGGGGGCCAGATGCGGCCCGTTTGACGTTATAATCCGGCCCGCCAGACTTGTCCAAATTAAAATACTTTTAATTTATATTATCGTTATCCTTCTACCTTTTCCTTGCAAAGCTAGCATTTCAATACTTTACTCATTATTTACCTTTGTTCATGGAAATACTCGATCTTTTCGATCCTGACCTGGCCCTTGACTCAAATTTTAGTACCAGCTGTGGCCCGCGGGCCTGTCATAGACACTGGCTCAGTCAGACTGGATCTGAGGACAAAGGTGTGACATTGCATGCATAACTAGGTGAAAAAATAACATTTATACACTTCGAGGTATATACAGTACATGTGTATATATATGGAGACAGGAATATAAGACTGAAAAGAGCACAGGGAAACACTGCTGCAGGTGGAGCTGCATGAATCTGCTCCACTCAGTAAAACCACTGCAGCGTGTTTGTCAAAAGTTTCACCTCGGAGAATGGATTTAGCATCAGATTTCCTGGGTGAGTCAAGTGGAAGTAATCAGCCCCCTGCTTGTTTCCATGCAACATGGACTCTGGTGGGTTGTTTTTTTTTTTTTTTTCTTTTGTTGTTTTTTGTCTTTTTTTTTTGTTCTCCTTCATCTCCTGCACCTATTTTGAGCCTTTCAGTTTACTTTAGTGGCCTTGTCTCTGCTACAGCCAGTGATTTGTGTCTCATCAGTGAAACAGAATATGTGTCATCAATCCACCGCCATCACACTCACTCTTATATGAGTTTTGCAGACTGTTGTGTAATTTGTTTATTTCTTTTCTGTGAGCTCAGGGTAAATGGTTGATGAGAGTTATTTTTATGTGTCACACTGTTGCCAAGGATTGTGTTAAAATAAGGTGCAAACAACAGAGAAAATGATTGTTTATAACACAACCATAAAGGATCATATTAAGACCAGATATTGTGAAATTATTAAAGTTACAAGTGTTTTTACCACACAAGTTGACAAAGATGAATAAATGAAGGAAGGAATAAAAAATTATTTAGAATGGACTTTATCAGGCCACAAGTACTTCCATCAGGGATGGGTAATATTTGGCTCCCGGGCCGCAGTGGATCCTAAAATTTGACACGAGGGCCATGGCTAAGGAATTTAAGTGTTTCTCAATGAAGGTAATATCACCCCCAATAATTAAAAAGATAATTAATAAATTAAGCTGTAATGCTGCCCCCTAGTGACTTTTTTCAGATACAGATGCAACAAATATAATGTAATTTTTTCTACACCTAACCACAAGGGTGTGCAAACATTTTTGACCACAGTGGCTCCTAAAAATTGATAAATGACTTAAATTAAAAACTGATTAAATTCCTTTTCTACGCTGTCTATCGAGACAACGCTGGTAGTCCAGGGGTCTTGATTAAATTCCCTGATGATTAAAAGTGAATAAATAAATTAAGCTGTAATGCTGCCCTCTAGTGACTTTTTTCCTTAGATACTACAAATATTATAAAATATATTTCTACACCTACCACAGGCGTTTGGTACGTGACCACAGTGACTCCTAAAAATTGGTACTGAAGAAGAGCATTTGTGTGAACTATGATAAACGACATGCTAAGTAATAAATAAAGACTTAAATTGCTATTCTAGCTGCTTGCGTGGAAAAGCTAAACAGCAATGATAATATACACTAATAGTAAAACTAGGACAAGTTTAGAGCGCCGGATAAAATACTTAAATAATAATTAAAAGAAAATGAATAAATTAAGCTGTAAGGCTGCCCTCTAGTGTCATTTTTTTTTAGATACAGATACACCAAATAGAATAACAAAACATAATAATATACATTAATAGTGTACCTTGGACAAGTTTTCAGGGATGGATTAAATACTTAAAATTATTAAATTAAAATAAAATAAAATCAATAAATTAAGCTGCAATGCTGCCCTCTAGTGACATTCTCCATCAGATACAAATAAATATTGCAGAATTTTTCCTTACACCTTACAGTGGTGGGCAAACAAATGGTTTTTTTTTGGTGTATATATTCCATGCCTGGATTGGTAATGACAAGGCAGAAGTTTAATAATAATATACATTTATAGTTTTACTCAGGCATAGTGGGCCAGATTGCCCAGATCTGGGTTACATGGAACATACAGTTAGTCTATCAAGAGAACGATCAATTCTTGGTCTTTTTTGTCCTGTAAAGACAAGAGTGGGTTTATTTGTTGCTGATCTGGTTGTTGTGAGTTCCCCGTTCCTTGTACTGTTTTATAATGACTTGGACATAGTGTAGCTGGTGACATCTTTCTGTTGTTTGTTTGTTGACAGATCTCACAACTGTACTGTAGAACATGACACAACACATTGTAGGAGAAATTGGTTTTCGCCGTACAAGCGGGAGAAAACAAGTACAGCCGAGCCATTTGTATGAGATGATTGGACTCTTTTTTTATTTCCCATGAGCCAGAAGTTCAAGGAGATCAACGTGACACGGAAACAAACTTCTTCGGATCGGGGGAACAAAAGGTTTTAAAGAGTCTACAGAGAAATCTGCTATGAGACGTGCCTTCAGACCCGTCGAAGACAATCACAGCATTTGTGAACAATGTTGCCCAGTGTTGAATTTCAGCATCAAAAAAAAACCAAAAAAAAAAAAAAACCTGAAAAGTGTTTTCAGGAATTGTCTCTGCGATTGCAGACCTCAAAAACTGTCCAATTTGTCCTAGAATAGATCTTCTGAACAGACAACAGACAAACTATCTGTAGACGTTTCCTGCGTGTAAAGAGGGAACATCTTTGAATCCCAACACCAAAGTATCGACAGGTGTTGGGGAATTAATCGTGTGCATCAGGAAGTTAGAGTTTTGTGAGGATAATAAAACTTTATCACCACAACAAAATGATCTCCACATCTTTCTAAAAGCCGATGTAAATCCTGAGCGCATTAAAAAAAGACAATTAGTTCAGTTTTTGTGAGGGTAAAATTGTTTGTCAACCTCTAGTAGAAATGAATAACATATTAATCCTTTCATCTTTGGCAGCTTTGTTATCTGTTACCAGGTCACTGGGGCAGAAGTCTCTACAAAGGTCACCCAAATCCCATAGTACCTGAACCTTCCTGTAGGTGGTGACATAACCACCTGCACCTCAGCATAACCAGGGTCTGATCTTGCCCAGAAGGTGAACTTGGAGTTTGACAGAGACATCACCTTTGATCTGTGATAGAAGAGAGTCAGCTAAGGTGAAGGGAAAGGTTTATAGGACAGTTGTGGGACCAGCCACGATGGATGGATTGGAGACACTAGGAATAGACAGAAGACAGGAGGTGGAGCTGGAGATGGAGGTGTTAAAGATGCCGAGATTCTCTTTAGGAGAGACAAGGATGGACCGGATCAGAAATGAGGTGATTAGAGGGACAACACAGACAGGAAGGTTTGGAGAAGACAGATGGAGATGGTTTGGACATGTTCAGAGGAGTGACGGTGGATACATTGGTTAGAAAAATGATCCTAGAGATGGAGCTACCAGGTAGGAGACAAAGAGCAGATTGGTGGATGCAGTGAGGGAGGACATGGAGGTAGTTGGAGTTAGAGTTGAAGATACAGAGGACAAGGTGAGATGGAAAACGTTGACTCGCTTTGGCAACCCCTGAAAAAGGGGACAAGCCGAAGGGAGAAGGAGACAAAAGCGTCTTCATCATAAGTGTATATATTCCATCTGAATATCGTCTTTAAACCAAAGGTCCACTATGTGGAGTTGAAGTTGTCTCCTGCACTAACACCGTGGCTCTGTTCTTTCACTGTTTTACTGCTCATTATGAATTTCCACTTGATAAAGTTTGGAATCATTGCTGCATCAGTATTCCTATAAATGGCTGTTGGAAACTTTTCCAAGTCGTTACTCACTCCTCCACTGCCCTGTACACAGTGTTCCAACGTCACAGAATCACTTTTATTAGAGCGCAGCCAAATCTGTGAGGAGTAGAAGCCTATAGTCCGACTTCCCCTGTGTATGTGTGTGTTCAGCAAATGAAAAGAATCCTTGTTCTGCAATTAGACTACAGTCTGGGTTTTTCTTTTCTTTTCTTTTTTTTTCATCCCTTGTTGTTAATGAGGACAAACTCTCAAAAGCAACTTTTGAGCTTAGTGAGGATGAATGCAGGCCAAAGTCACAACAATACTGAAGGCGAAAGGATAAAAATGTGCTCTTAGGTCTGTTTTTTAATTAGCACCAGATGCATCAATACAACAAATGTCGTTAGGGCTCAGCTAATTAAATAGATTTCTATTGGACTGCTTTTAAAACCTGACGTTCACGTAAAAACATCAGTCAACCAGTCAAAACATAATCAAAACGTCTACGTACTGTTCTGCTTTGTTTGGCTTTGGGGTTATGTATGTAAATATATATATTTATGTACGTGTATACAGATGAAAACATATGTCCATATGCATGTGTATAAATATATATATATATACATATACATATGCATACACATGTATATATGTATGTATATGTATATGTACATGTATACATAGGACACATAGGACATACAGTATGTATACACATACATATGCATGTGTATATATATATATACATATGCATACACATGTATATATGTATGTATATGTATATGTACGTGTATACATAGGACACATAGGACACATAGGACATACAGTATGTATACACATACATATGCATGTGTATAAATATATATGTACATATATGCATGTGTACACATGTACCCATATATATATTTATGTATGTGTAAACATATGAAAACATATGTCCATATGCATGTGTATAAATAAATATATATATCTATATATAAATATATACATGCATACACATGTAAATATACTATATATGTATGTATATGTATATGTACGTGTATACTTAGGACACATAGGACATACAGTATGTATACACATACATATGCATGTGTATAAATATATATGTACATATATGCATGTATACACATGTACCCATATATATATTTATGTATGTGTAAACATATGAGAACATATGTCCATATGCATGTGTATAAATAAATATATATATATCTATATATAAATATATACATGCATACACATGTAAATATACTATATATGTATGTATATGTATATGTACGTGTATACATAGGACACATAGGACATACAGTATGTATACACATACATATGCATGTGTATAAATATATATGTAAATATATGCATGTATACACATGTACCTATATATATATTTATGTATGTGTATAAATATATATAAATATATATACATATAGCATGTATACACATGTACTTATATATTTATGCATGTGTACACATATGCCTTGTGTATATATATATATACTCATGTATATATATATATATTTATATTTATATACATATATACTGTTCTTGATGCTGCTTGTTTTTAATTTATTTCACTTGAGTACATTGTAGGAAAAGCTTATATTTACTGTTTTATATTTATATCTATACTCTTTTATATGTTGTATTTTATTTAACTTTTTATCATGTCATACTACACCTACTGCACTTGTTTGTACATGCTGCACAATCATCACCTGCTACAACTTCATTTCAGTGTCACTGCCTGCAATGTTATGTGACGGATGAAGCTTCTTGATTCTTTATTCTTACTCTCACACCATTCGTCATCCACACTTCTCTGGAGTCGTCCTCTTGTCTTACTACCTTGGATCTTCATCCTTAACGTCCCTGAGCAACTCAGCTGTTATATTGCCTCAGTGGTTGCCAGTGTGCAAATACAGCAGAAAAAAAAAATTGTGTCTTTTGCTCCAAGTTCTCCAGTCTGTCTGGACTTGTGTTTGTCACCTATGTTAATAATAATCAATAATGGTGCCTTAAACCAGTTTGTCTCCATCACACTGTTGTGTCCTGAGAAATGATCAGTAAATCCATGGAACTCTTTTCAATCTCAAAAAAACTTGTCTGTAAACCAATCCAAAAATAGTTCAATCGACAGAAATTTAGGGTTTAAAGAAGCCTTTTCGTAAGTTCTGAGGAACCTTCTTGATCAGTGGTGAAACATCTTCAAGAAACCTTCTTCGTGCAGTTGCCCTCGATTTTTGGATAAAGATGCAAAAACATCCACGACTGAGATAATACACAGTCTCTACACAGAAAACAAAGATTTATTCCCTGCAAATAACTTCCAGTAGGTGGCAGTCTTTAAATTCGGAAAATAAGTGGAGCCTGAGCTGTTTAAAAAGGTCTCTGTTTGCCTTTCTTTAATTCCTGCCAGTCCATTAGGGCTTTGTTCAACTAAACAGGAGCAAATTTCATACCAACTAAGACAGTTTTTTGCGCCAAGGCAATTTTTTTTCCTTGAAAAATCTTAAGTCCCACCAACTGAAAATTTGATACTCTCTGATCACAGTTTCTCAACAGGAATCAAATAAGGAACGAAACAATGTACTTGTTACAAAGTAACAATCTTATTTACTTTTTTTAAATAGTTTTCAATTAAAATGTGAAAAAGTGATAGTTTCCGGTGGTTGACTATAACTCTATTGTACTACTGAACAATAGTTGAAAAACTCTGTCCTCGATGCTTTCAATTACATTTTCCAAACGTAAAAAGTGTACGTTTGGCGTGAAAGGTTAGAATACTCCTTAAAATGTGATTCCTGCAGGGTGTCATTGATGCTAACCCTTGATGAACAGATGGCCAGGCTTTCCCTTTATAAATGGTTATAAACAATGAGTTTAATGTGGTGGCTTCAGGTGTGGGATTTGATGCCGTCCTCCTGAAACGTTGAAAAAAAACTTGGTGTAGATGCAAATGTAGATCTGGCTCAGCCTTGATCAGTTCAAATCACCAGATGTTCCTTGAACCGGGGCTCGAACACTGATCCCCACTCTTAGATAAACCCTTTATTTACATTTTGTTTGATTTTCCGTTCCAGAATTCTTATTTTCACCCCGTTCCCATGGTTGAAACTAGAAGCTCTCCTGGGAATTAGCCTTCCTGGCCTGCAGTTATATTAAAACATTAGAAACTGTTAGACCCAACCACACTTACTTTTTTACCCGTGCTGCTGCAGAGCACAGATGTATTTAATTGCAGAATTGCAGCGCCTGCGGATTTTGGATAAGATCTCGTGTAGTTCAGCAGTTTTAAGCTGCCACCACTTCTTCTTATAAACCCATCCAGTCCATAACATTTATGACAGTGTCCTCTGGGTTGTCTTATGGAGGTTATTGAATATAGTGCGCCAGGGTCACGGCAGTGAGTAAACTAGTCCTTCCTTATCTTGATTGAAAACAAATCAAAGAGAAGTCTCACATGGCCACGGCCCAAGGCTCTGCTTTGTCATCAATTATGTGTCTAATTCCACAGAATGCCAAATCAAGATCTAATCCCGGGTTTTCAGTATGCTGATGGTGCATCTCTGTCGGGAGGAGTCGGGAAGTTTGGTCTTTAAAGTGAACTGGGAAGGGAAAAAAAAAAAAGAAAAAAAAAATCCTTTCTCACAGACTTTAAAGAACCTGAGGCTTCATCGTCCAAATTGTGCTAAACTAAGCCAAATGTTTGGATTTCGTCATGGCGACTCATACGGTGCATAACCTGGATTTAATTAAATTATAACTTCAAGCTCTTGCAGTTTCTTCAGAGCCAAGAAGACGAGAAGAGAAATTTAGCTTCGGTTGAAGGTAAAAAGGTAAACTTGGGGAAACTAAGTTTTTTTTTTTGTAAAAAGTTTTGTAAAAAAAAAAATTAAATCCTTGTACAAGATACAACAAGCAAAGCTGGTGTAATTCCGGTGACTCATATGGAAATTTTAACTTCTACAAGAACTTTTCTTCAGTCGACCATTTTTTCACTGTGTTTTGCTACAATTATGCCATGTTTCGCCAATTTTTCAGGAGGTCAGGCCCGATCTCCTCCAATCTACCTCACGATCAATTGTGTCGAAAATCTACGTGAATTATTGGTCAATGTACCTCTGCAGGTAACAAACCCGTCAACTGCATATTCGCAAAACATGATTTTCGACAAATTTAGCTCATAAATGTATTGTTAACAAATTCAATGTCCCGCCGAGACGTTCTGGAAAGTTGACTCCACCGGATTATTTTATGAAGGATGAGGTTGGGTCCTAGTGGCTTCTGAGAACATTCACATTTTTTTTTTCTAATATGGGAAAAGACCAGCTAAGCAGGCGAGATAAGAACATTGTGAAAACATTCTTTACACTATGTGGACAAAAACTTCTTCCCAAAGGAAGAGAACCAGGATGTGGCTGAGGACAAATAAACGTAGTAAAAAACATGGGGAAGCATATCCAAGTCAAGTCATGAAAATTCACAACCCAATGGTCAAAAGACATTTTTTTGTAAATAATTTACCATTAGATAATTGAGCACGGACAGTGATATGAAAAATTTGTATTACACAAGTAAAACAGGAATTGAACCAGGAAAAATAACTGTGAACTACAAGAAAAAAATGATGGAAGACGACCCAAAAAAATATCTGTCGTGACCCACCTAGGGATTGTGACCCATACTTTGGGAAATAACACATCAAGATATCTTCATGTATGTTTTTATTTTCTTTGGATCTAAAAAGTTCACTTAAAATGTAAGGCTACAATTATGTGTGTATAATCTTCCCTAAAAAATTCCCGAAAATAATTTTTATGGTTCTACAACTAAATGTTCTACTAATTATTACCTTAAAAATGTAATTCATTTTGGTCGTTTCAGATCATTTTTCTCAATCTCATGCTGTTTATCATGAAATCATCATCCGATTTTGGAGGTAGTGATGTCAGACATTTTATTCTAACAGTATTTTTTTTTTTTTTTTTTGGTGGGTATGGATCGAAGGTGTTGGTGTTGGAGTTCAGTTTAATTTGATCTATGGGCTTTTAAGGGGTATTTAGGGTCAATATTGGCCTCTGGGTTAAGGAACCCGACTTGGGTCCGGAGGGTTCCAGGTTCTAAAGGTATTGAGTCCACTGGAAAGAACATCCCTACCCTAATCAGGACATTACAGTAAACTGTCTTGTTATTTGCAGTTGTCTGTAGGGTATTTTATTTTGAAAAAAAAAAAAATTCCACCCCTTATCCACCTTTGACAAAAATCCTCCACATGGAGAGGAGTCAGTTAAGGGGGCTTGGGCATTTACCTTGGATGCCCCCTTGACACCTTCCATGGGAGGCGTTTGGGTCATGTCCTACTGGTGACCCAGAGGAAGACCTAGGACACGCTGGAGCGACTATGTTGCCCGGCTGGCCTGGGAACGCCTTAAGGCTTTGGTGTGAAACTCCAGGGTTCACCTCCTGGGAGAGTTTGAATCCCGGTTAGGGCGGTTGACTTCAGGAAGGTATAGTGTTGTGCAATGTGATTTGGGTGATCGTTGTGGAGACTGTTGACCCAGTAATGGACGAGCGGATGAAAATGGACGGTTTTGTGTTT
>JAFBJS010007103.1:3870-49620 GCA_016785265.1 Paraplagusia blochii
AGGTTTGGACATGTTCAGAGGAGGGACAGTGGATACATTGGTAGAAGAATGATCCTAGAGATGGAGCTACCAGGTAGGAGACAAAGAGGAGATTGACGGATGCAGTGAGGGAGGACATAGAAGGAGTTGAAGTTAGGGTTGAAGATACAGAGGACAGGGTGAGATGAAAATTGTTCAATCGCTATGGCAACACCTGGGAAACAAGGGACAAGCTGAAAGGAAAATAAGAAGTTAGTGTTGTATAAACACACCCTTTTTCTATTTGACATCCAGGATAGAGAAGAAGAGGACCGTCATACCAGCTCTGACTGAAGCTCTGCAAAATCACAGGTCTGCAGACGTCAACCTGACCTACTTCTACCGCCTGCTGTTCACAAGTGAGAACCTGAAGTTGGTTCACATCGTGTGCCACAAGAAAGGAGCTCACAACCTGCTGTGCGATTCCAAGAAGATTTTTAGAAAAGACAGGAACAATAGCAAGAAAAATCAGACAAAGAAGAGACGCTTGACGTAATCAATCAAAGCTTTAATGAGCACAATGTACACTCACTGTGGTAAATGTAATGATGTGACATGGAGGACCATGTATAAACAAATGGATGTGGACGTCAATAACACTGCCAACTTCAACAAGACCAGGCATTGGCAAACTAAGGCCCGGGGTCCGGTCGTGGCCCATTGAGCTCTTTAATGCAGCCCGCCAACCTTGTCCACATTAAAAAATCTATTTATATAATCAATATACTTCTGCCTTTTTCTGCAATAATGCAAGATGTCATAAAAGGTATTAGAAATGTAGGATTTTAGGTTTTATACTTGACTTAAAAAAGGCCATTTATCATTGTTCAAAAGAATTGTGCATCTTTCCGCTCTGGATTTGACCACAAAGTCCAATTTTAGGACCAATTTTGGGCCGCGTTTGCCCACCCCTGTGCCAGACTTTATAGTTCTGGCCTTCTAAGATCTTCTGTACAAGAAGTTTCAGTAGTACTGTACTCAAATTTAAACTCACTGTCTCAAAACCAGTCTTAAAATCAAATTATAGGAGATCTGGGAACTCTCTTGCAGTCCATTTCTTTCTACATGGTCATCAGTTACACATACAGTATATATATATATATATATATATATATATATATATATATATATATATATATTCTCAGGAAAATGTCACCTCCACAGCTCACTCTTCCCTGATTCTTACACTGTGATTGAACAAGGCACCTGACAGTGAATTGATACAAAGAATATGAGTCACGTTGCATTGTTAGGTAAAAAATATAGAAACTATTAAAAAGGACGGAAAGAGTTTTCAGCTATATACAAAATGGAAATGACTGCAATCATTGTTTTTTTTTTTTTATTGGATACATTTGTGTTTTTTAAGCAAAAATCTGCAACTAAACATTCAGGGACTATAAGTTCACATATTAGACACTCTGAAAAATGTACATTAGAGTCAATACTTAACTATGTGCAACTTGAATTTTATTTTTTTTTCTTGTAAGATGCAGATTTGTAGAAAATATTTTCTAATGTTTTTTCTGTAATTTTTACCACTGTTTTACATGTTGTATCAACAATGAAGTCTCAAATAAATTATAAAACAAAACAATAAATAACTGATTCCAAAATGCTGTCAACACTCACTTCTGACGCAAACCTTTTTTGGGAAATGTGTAATAAAATATAAACTGTAGTTTATAAACGGCAGCATCAGTCAGACACTGTTGTCACTGTAAGACAGTGTTTTGCATAGAGAATAAATTGGTATTTCCTTTCCAAATAAAAATTTTTTGCTATCACCTTAAAAAAACCAAGCTGAGACGGCGTACAGTCTGAAGGCAGGAGTGATGGACGGTATGTGGCAGAACCAGTTTCACTGTTGGCGAACACTTTGCTTTAAGCTGCTAAGAAGATATGTCTGATGTCAGACATGTCTTCTTGGCAGCTTTTTTGTCAACGCCACTTCAGTCACTTTATACCTTCAGCACCTCCTGTGTCGTGCTGCGGTGCACAGCTAGAGCGTGCCTCGTCTTCATCACTGTCTGCCCTGGCGTAGAACTGTCTCCTCCTGTTGGCCATGTGCTCTGAGGATTCTTGAGAAAGATCCTATGGAACATACAGAGACAGATCTTATCATTTAAGTAAAGTGGACTAAGACAACTTCAACACAGGTTTTTCTCGGTTACTTGACTGCAGGGGTACTTTGAATTATTGGTTCCAAAAGACTGGGGTGTGGCCCTTAGGTGGGTTTTTTTGGTTTTCTAGTATTGTCTTTCTTTATTTAAAACCTGAGTAATACTGATTGTTCAGATATCACCCAGTCAACAACAATATTCACAATAATATTCCATAATGGTCTGTGAGTTAAATATTGTCTGTTAACTTGGGTTTTAAAGGTTTATGAGAATTAGATTAAAAGACCCCCAAAAAAGTTTGGGAAATATGTTAATGGATACTGGAGTTATATATATATATACATATATATACACACACACATATATATATATATATATAAAAACATATATATACATATACATATATAAACACATATATACATATATACATATATGTATATACACATATATACATGTATGAAAAGAAAAAATATATATATATATATATATAAAATTTAATGCTCGACAACTTCTTCCTGTGCAAACTATTTGTCAAATAGTTTGCAGAATTCACAGAATTCGATGATGACATAACTGAATCTTTCTACTATCCAGACTATTCATGTTATTTTCCTCCTCATTCTTACATGTATTTTTTCATGTATTTCCTGACAGGTGTCATTTTTGGGTATGTGATTCTTGAGCGCACCAACGGCCTGATGTGACCTTAACTGGGTGGGTCTTCTTTTTTCACCACCCCTCCACCCTCAGAAGCATTAATAACCATCTTACCGGTACAACGTCTAGGTTCCCAAAGAACTGCTCTATGGGTAGAATCTGATTGCTGTCATCATCTGGAAAGATGGCTGCGCTGGTGTCTTTCATATCGAAATTCCCACTGTCCCGTTTGCTCCCAATGTTCCCGCTGCAGTCGTCCCAGTCGAGCCTTGTCCTCAGATTGTTCTCTTTTCCTTCAAGTCCTTCGGGTTCCGGAGATTCCGAGCATCTCGTCCTTCCTGGGGACCGATGGCATTCACAAATGATGAAGGAGCCTCTGCTGCGAGATCCCCCTGTTTGGCTGTAACCGCAGTCAATGGTTGAACTGCTCTCTGGAGAAGATTTTTTCTGAGAACTTTTCACACATCTCTTCTTTGTAGTAGTTTCCTAAGATGGAAAAAAATACAAGGAAAAATGATAAACATCAAATGTAACAGCAACACTTGTTCTGTAAATGTTCTCCTGTATCCAGGCAACACAAACCTTTGTGGAAACTCTGACCTCAGACATGCTCTTTCTCTTTCTGGAGTTTGGCCTGTCAGTTTGACCGGACATCTGTAGGGCAACAGAGAGTGATGTGTTTTCATCTTCTGTGTCAACAACTTAGACAGGAAGCCAAACCAATAACCCAAAGGTTTTGCGGTATGTATTTCAATAAGTTTTCTTTTATAAATCTTATATTAACATTAGGGATGGCCAATAATATCGGTCCACCGATACTATCGGACCAATATCAGCAAAATTATTAATATCAGAGTAAATCCGTATTGGGTTTTCCACCGATATTCAAAATATCAAAAGCCATGTCTATTGTTTTGAGAGTTTAATGAACCCAGTTTATAATTTTAATCATTGTTTTTGTAGTTATTATGTCCAACACTAGACATTAAATGTTTACGCTAAATGCTGCACAAAGAATTATAGGACTGTTTCAGACAAAATGTTAAAAAAATAAATGCAGCAATTTCTGTAACTTGAATTAGTGTTTTTATGTTGTGTACAGTTTTTTTATGGAATGCCTTTAGTTGGGCTGCACAATAATTCAGGGGAAATTAACTGCATATATCAGTATCGGATAATATCGGTCGGGAATAAAGTGTTTGGGCAATATCGGAAATAGCTAATATAGACGAGTCAAAACATTGAAGATTTCATTTCGCGTGACGTCAGAAACAATATTAATGCAGTTTATAAACTATCCCAACCTTAAAGCATTAAAAGTTGCAAAAGACATTTGCAATAGTCGATATCGTCGTTGGTCAACCGGAAAGAGAGCCGACCACTAAGTAAATAAACTCAAGTACTGTGGTTCTCTGGAATAACTAACTGACTCGAGTCACATGGCTCAGCAGTGAGGATCGGATCCCTCCGCGCCCCTTAACGGCACACAGCTCCACCAACTCAGTTGTGTGGATAAATGTCTGAAACAATTTGATTAAAGTTAAATATATGAAACAATCATTTGATTAAACATAAGCTAGTGTTGCTAACGAGCCTGGGTGAACGAGCATCGACATACTCCCGTCAGTATCATACTTACCGCATGAGTCAGTCACCAGCGTAGTTTTCATGAGCTTTTTGCCAGAGTTTTAACTTCTTATGAGTTTGAACAGCACTTTCCTTCAGCTACGGCTCCATTCCCGTGATGTCAACGTCTAGTCCATGGCGTCTGTGGCGCCGTCACTTGGCCAGCCTCGGCCAGCCTGTCGTGACTTCTTTGTATGTTTCCTCCTGCTGCTGGTTCACCCCGCGGTCAGAGAGCGTTCACGGTCGCCCTGCCCCCACCTGTAGGGATTAATATGACGTAAATTAGAGCCAGGCAGCCCGGTTCCAGACAGTCCGGAATTGAAGGCCGTATATTAGGAGGGTCACTAACTAAATGTAACAAGTCTCAAACTGCCTAGGTTGCCAAATTGGGTCGATTTCACGCTTGGGCTATCGACTCAACTTGGCCTTCACTGTATATTGATAAACTATACTGCATAATACCGTTCAAAAGGAAGCTTTGGAAAATAAGAGACATGAAAATAATAAAAGAAAATAAGATATACTACAGATATTTACGTTTTACAAATATAATCAACCTAAAAAAACAATATATTTTTCATCCGAAGTAAATTCCGTTGCGAGTAACAAAAGACGGGAATTTTGCGATAGTTAGCATTGTAGTTCTACGGTTCAAAGGGCGGTTTTGCAAAATATGAGACATAAAATTAATAAAGGATATTCATTATATAATTGTAAAGACAGCGATACTAAAAGGATATGTACGTTTCACAAATATTATCCACATTAACAACAATTCATTTTGTTTTTCAACCGCAAAATTCCCATCTTTAAAGTAATGTAAAAAAAATAACTGAAGTGAATTTCCCACTAATTTACTTTACTTTAAAGCATTGTAGTTCTACTGTGCTGTTTCAAAAACACAATGCGGTGAATTGTTATTGTCACAAACGTTCTCACAAGTTGACATAATACGCAAAAAATAGATTTGCCACTTTAAACCAGCCTTAAATAGGACCCATCCTGTGTATTTTTAATGCCAGTGATACGTTTATTAATACATAAATCTAGTTTATTTTGAAGCGTTACTTCCGTTTTACGTTTGCGTTTCCTTCGAAAGAATGTGAGCGAGTGCAATTAATTATTGTGTCCACAGAACGTCGCTGTTCCCTTTGCTGTGCGGTTGAACTTTATTTTATTTAGAACGGTATCCTCTCTGCAAACCAATAATGAATTCGTATTAAACATTTTTAATTAGATAAATTAATTAGTGAAACCCCCACATTCGAGTAATATGTGACGGCAGTTAAGGATGACAATGTATTTTGCAAAATACTTGGTTGGTTGGATGGGGAATTGAAATAGGGAGAAGGAACAGAAAAGAAGAAAAGATTAGACAACAGACAAAAACAAAACTGGTGAGGCGACAAGGTCCCAATGGAGTAGGGTGGAATAGACAGTCAGCAGGTGAAAATAATAAGGTGAGTCGTAGGTAACAGTAGGGCAGAGATGCAATCATCAGGGAGAATACAAAAAATAGGGAAATGAAAAATGTGGGGAAAAAACGGAACAAGAAAACAAGGAAGTTAAAAAAAGAAATCAAAATAGAGTATAAGAACCAAAACTGAAAACGACTCAAAAGTAAAACTTCAAGAATATATATAGAAATTATTAAGCAAAAGCAAAACTGTTTTAGTAGCTGTGACATTTCCTGAAAATGGGACCACAAGTACGTGTTAATTTTGGATTTAAGATGACGGTCAAAACTGTCATGGAGAGTTGTTCCCGTTTTCTAAACTTCTCTAAACTCTAAACTGAGGAAGTATAACAGTAATAGAGACCATGTGTCTGTCTCACTGCAGTACTGACTGTTATACTGGAGCCTAAATAATAATGAGTGGGTGGATAAAGGGTGGAGGCTGTGAGGTGATGATCAGTACTGGACAGAATTAATGTCTCTCGTTGCCAATGCACAACATATGCAAAGAAAAAGCTCGACCTCAACCTGGGAGTCTGTCCGACATAAGTGACGGGGCGGAGACTTCTTGAGAAGGAGGAGGAGGAGGAGGAAGGTGTCCAAGGAGAATGAATAGACGACGTGTCCTGGAACACAGAATCACTCATACCCTGTGAAGAACACTGAGACACGCACCGTCAGCATCCACCTGGTACACGGAGAACCGTCATGGGGGATGATGGGCCCCAGGGCCGCTTCAGTGCCTGTGGGTACCGACACCTGAGGACGCAGCAACCTGAGGTCTCCACCTTGGCGGGGACAGCGGTGATGCGGGCTGTGGCGCTGGAATAAGTGAAACAGTATGAAGGCAGCGGAACCCGCATCTGACGGTCTGCGGGCTCCTCACTGAGACTATGGAACACTTTTTTCGGAGGAAGCGGCTCGGTCTGCTGAAGTCCCTGCTCAGCCTGTCTCTGGTCTTCGTGTCTTTCGTGATGATCCAGAAACTCAAGTTGCCAGAAAACGTCGGAGACAAACGGGCGAGGGACGCCGACTGGTGTGTTCCAGACTGCGTGACGTTCAAGAGGGGGATCGTGGCTAAAACTGCGCCCGAGAGCTCCGTCTCCACCGTGCGTAACGGGGAGTTGGACGCGCATCCGAGGTCCAACGGCACTTCGAATCACTGGGACGCGCAGGTCCTCAACTGCAGCGAGGACGCGTCCCTGAAAACCCAGGACTGGTTTCAAAGACTGGACTCCAGGTTTCATCAGTTTGTGCTGCGGAGGCACTGCAGGTACTTCCCCATGGTCATCAACCACCCGGAGAAATGCACGGACGGAGACGTGCACCTCCTCATGGTGGTCAAGTCCGTCATCGAGCAGCACGACCGACGGGAAGCCGTGCGTAAAACCTGGGGCAAAGAGCAGACGATCCGTGGGAGGAAAATCAAAACATTGTTCCTGTTGGGAAAACCATCTACGGGCAAAGACGACAAGAACCTCCAGAAACTGGTCGAGTTCGAGGACTCGCTCTACGGGGACATCCTGCAGTGGGATTTCATGGACACCTTCTTCAACCTCACCCTGAAGGAGGTGAACTTTCTCAAATGGTTCCACATCTACTGCCCCAGCGTCCAGTTTATTTTCAAGGGAGATGATGACGTGTTCGTCAACACGCAAAACCTCCTGGAGCTCATAGACTTTAGGGTGGACGAGGGCAAGGTGGGGGACCTGTTTGTGGGAGACACCATCGCCAAGGCGACACCCATCCGAAACAGGCAGAGCAAGTATTTCATCCCCAAAGAACTTTACGACAAGCCGTACCCGCCTTATGTTGGCGGCGGGGGGTTCCTGATGTCCTCCGTGGTGGCCAGGAGGCTCTTCATGGCCTCGGAGAAGCAGGAGTTATACCCCATCGATGACGTGTTTCTGGGCATGTGCCTGCAAAGGATCAAACTGAGTCCACAGATGCACCCTGGCTTCAGGACCTTCGGCATCACCAAGCGCAGGATGAGCTCCATGAACAGCGAGCCATGCTTTTACAAAAACCTCATAATGGTCCACAAACTGAACCCAGAAGACCTGATCAAAATGTGGAACGTGGTCCAAAGCAGGGACCTGGTTTGTGCGCAGAGGTCTTCACTATAACAGGGATATGAAGGACTTCTTTGTATCACACAAAAACTGGACATCATTTCACTGAATAAGACTGACAGACAGAATCCTGCCTCGGTGCAGTTCTCTTTTCTTTTTCTTTTTTTTTTTAACGAAACCACTACCAAAAGATTGTGTTAAAGGTTTTTGGTGCTTTGTGCCATTACTCCTGGAAGCTCAACACGTAACATAAAAGAATAAATAGATAAAAACATAAGTTTTTTGTCTAAAAAAAGTCATATTTTTATCTATTTATCTATCTTTAAACGTCAGGATTTTTTAAGTGTCCTTTCAGGCCCAGCCCAATTCACAGCGACTTATTTTGCAGGAAAAGTAAATAAATATGTCTATTTTTGTGTTTATTTTTTCAGACACAATGCTACATAAATTGTTTAGTCTGTTTCAATGTAGATTCATGTACGATACTGTAAATAAAACAACAAATACAGACATTTTTGTTGTAAAGAGCTGACCGGAGTATTATTATAGAGAAATAATGTTTCCTTTTTGCCCCATCTGACTATTACTCTCACTTGATCCATATCCATATCAACAAAAGAGAAGACAACAACAGTGAAGACAACAACAATAAACTCAAGATGACACAGAGTCATTGACACTAAGATTCTATCCCTTTATACCTATATATATCTGATAGGAGAAAGTTATAGGCTGTGTGCACTTATGCACAGTTAATTTGGGTAGGAAGATTTTATAGGTAGGAAAATATTTCAAATCACCGGAACTTACATTTTATTAAGGGGTATTTATCAGCCACAACTTGATGACCGGTCCGTAAGAAAAAAATCCAGACGTTTCACCGGTCCGTGGTGCAAAAAAGGTCGAGGAAAACTGGTGTATCATACAACAAAAGATGATTCTCTTACTTTCCACTCGTAGGTACGTATAGACGAGAACTTTCGGCTGCATCATAATAATTTTATTTTTTGACCATTATCAGTGACAAACTGATGTGTACCATACACACTGATATCACACTGTGTGGCGTAAATAGATAAACAGTCAATGGTTACACATTAAAGTACTTAACAGTTTCATACAGTGTACGTTACACGACTTCGCGAAGAGCCTCAAAGTCAAATTATTAGGTTTTGACCAAAGCCATGAAACCAAGTACATTCACCTGTACTATGAACTCTTCTCCACCTTCACTACTGCACTGACAGTATGGCTGTCAAAAGCAAACATTAAGCTGTAACTGGACAGTATCTGCTTCATAATGGTGCCTTTTACAACAGTGTTACTGCTACGTCGCATCGGATGAAGTTAATTAAAAGGTGCATCCAAAGACTAAACACAAAGTCTGACACTGATATCTCACCAGCGAAACATTGTCTGCTGGAATGTCACACAGAGAAGAGAGTCCACTGCTCCTGCAACTGGAGCCTCGGCCTCGTTCCCTATTTCCTGCCCAAACAATGAGAAGAGTGTTTCTGCCACATCAGTCAGAGCGGCCGTCTGCAGCCCAGATTCACTCAGGTGTCCCTCAGTGCATCATTAAATCTGTATTAGTTGCCTCCAGATTGGAATCAACTGTATCTAGAGCTGGTCTGGGCAGTTGTTGCCTCCAATCACCTCTGACTTCATTCTTTCAAGGACACCCTTAGCTTTTTCAGTTTGTTTACGCAGTGTCCTCATCATCCGTCTCACATTAAGACAACTCATTTAAATTGTCTGCTGAAATACACACCCAGACATGTTGCCTTGGCTTCTCTTCATCTCATTTGTTCCCCAAGGAACTAGAGATATATATGATATTTTAAACCTATTATATAATACATTTCACTTTAAAGGAGATGGCAGAAAACAAAATCATTAATATAATAAATAAAAACAAAAACAGTGCCAAAATAAGCAGTGTTTGAACCCTACATTGTGGCATTTCTGCATAAGCCGCTTATAGGATAATTACCTGTAAATATTATGGCACGTGTCTTAAAAATATTATAAATATATTAATATATATGATGCAATTGACTTGAAATGTGCATGGCAGTGAATACATCTGAATACTCTAATAATAATGTCTCCATAAGTGCCTCTTTGCAGATGGGAGATGAGTAACATCAGTAACCCAGGAGTTTTGAAAACCTCCTTATTTCTTCCCAGGTGTAGGCCCTTTGTTCAGGCCTGGGATTCCACTGCTTCTTCCTGGAGCTCTTCCCCTGATTCCTGCCGTCAACCTCTGCCTTGGCTTGGCTCCTCCGGCGCCACGACCTGGACACAGACACGAAACAATGCACAAGCCCTTTTACGAAACTCTGGACAACTTTAAAACAAAGACATGTTCCTGTTGTGCATGCTGTTGCATAAGAGAAAAACTGGAATTGCCAGTGATATGATCATAATCTGTTTCCGCATGTCACCTGTCACTTTTGAAGAATTTGAAAATCTGCAAAAATAAGTCGTTTTGTTACATCTCTGTTGCGGCCAAGATAAACGTTGGGGTTTTCCAAAGGAAAAGGAGGAAAAAGCCACTGCAAAATTATAAACATGTGAATAAAATATGCATTTAATTTTTTCTTACTACAAACATTGCCTCCTAAATGTTCATTTTAATTTTGAGCATCAACGTGCCAAAAAAATGACTTGTGGTCAGAACAACGAAAAGAAAACCTTAGTCTTGATCACATTTCAGTGATCAAGGCAGTGGTGGCCTAGTGGTTAAGGAACCGGACTGGGATCTGAAGGGTTCCAAGTTTGAATCCACCAACTGCCAGATTACGAATGATGTCCACAGAGCATGGTTTTGTCCCCACCCACAGCTCAAAGCTGCCCACTGTTCACAGTTTGTTGTGTGCTGTGGTGTGAATCACAATGTCAAAATGACAAGAAGTTTGCTTTCCTAAACTTACTTTTTCCTAGATTTACTTGTGCCCAGTCCTCAGCAGCCAGTTTTAAACCACTTGCTTTTCTTTTTCTAATGATGCCCGGAGCACTTTTCCTTGTTAAACAAGATTTTAGTTCAGCTAAGCAAAACCTCAATGAGTAGAATGAGGTGTGCCTGTGTTGGAATTCAGACACTGTAAGAAATTGACTTTTAAAGCCCTGCAGAAATGCTGATATCAGAAAAAAAATGTGTTTTATCTTCTTTTCCTTTCGGCTGGTCCCTTGTTCTCAGGGGTTGCCACAGCAAGTCAACAATTTCTCCCCCTGTCCTCAACTCTAACTGCCTCCATGTCTTCTACTGCATCCATAAATGTCCTTTTTGGCCCAATATGTCTTTAATATTTATAAACATACACAATATATTAAGGAATATATATACATATTAGAAGTGTATAGTATATAGCTTATTATTAAATATTAGAAATCCATCAGTGACATCAGATTCTTACCAACGAACGTGGACTACAGCTGTGATATGGGTGTGTGTGGTGGGTTACAGTAGGCGTGAGCAGGGCAGAGGGAGTATGAAAGACTTACCTTGTGCTGGCATGGTTCGCCGTGACACCGCAGTCCTGCGTGAGTTCTGTTTACAGCCGTCTCTGCCCATGAGGTGAGCCTTCCAGGCCTGGAGCAGAGACAAAGTAGCTCAGTGAGTCTGTCCCTCTGCCTGGTTCCCCTCACCTCTGAGACGACCACAGGTGACTGTGGGCCCAGTCAATACTCCAGTGGTCGCCCTCCCTGACACCAACACTGCAGTCTTTCATGAGGCCTGTGCTCACAGCTCTGCAGTCAGCATGGGACCAACTGTGAGTTTTTCCTGCTTCAATTTGAGGTGATGTGTAGAGTTGTATTTTCAGAACTCATTGAAAAAAGATGCGTTCATATTTTCTTCTGTGATACATGAACACTTGATGCACTCCTTTGTGTTTCATGATAGGTTTGTCACCTGACTACAGCTCAGTTACAGGTGATATCAGACGGCTGGTATCAGATGACCGGAGGAAAACACCTGCTGTGACATCACTTACCGGCTGTTGTGTGTGTTTTACTGTATTCCGGCAAATGTGTCAGCGATATGATGATAAAGCTGTTCCGAGTTACTGCCAATAGTTGTCTTCTTTATACAAACAGAGACACACAGATGATTCATGAAGGGCACGCTGCCTAGAAAAATACTAATTTGTGCTCTGTGTGTCTCGTGTCTTGGTCTATGTGTGAGTTTTTGTCCTTTGTCATTAAATAGTCTTCTATTAACATTTTTTTTAAGAAAAAATTTCCTTCTAGTATCTTTGCAGTATCAGGAAATACACACATAAAAATACCTTTACTCAATTAGTGAACAGACAAATTGTAACAGGACAACCCTACATGTATGATCATACAGTGGGTACAGAAAGTATTCAGTCCACTTTAAGTATGTCACTCTTTGTTTCCTTGCAGCCATTTGTTACCTTGGCCAGATCTGTGCTTTGCCACCATTCTGTCTCTGAGCTCCTTGGACAGATCCTTTGACCTCAAGATTTTCTCATCTGCTCTGACATGCTCTGTGAGCTGTAAGGTCTTATAAAGACAGGTGTATGCCTTTTCTAATCAAGTCCAATCACTTTAATTAAACACAGCTGGACTCCAATGAAGGAGTAGAACCATCTCAAGGAGGATCAGGAGAAACGGACAGTGTGTGAGTTAAATATGAGTGTCACAGCAAAGGGTCTGAATACTTATGACCATGTGATATTTCTGTTTTTCTTTTTTAAAAATAAATTAGCAAAGAATTCTACATTTTTGTTCTTTTTTTCTGCTGAGGTTACATTAATGAGAAATAAAAATAACTTTTTTTTTATTTTAGCAAATGGCTACAATGAAACCTCTTCTTCTTTTCCTCTGTGCTTATCCTTTTGTTCAGGAGTTGCTACAGCGAACAAACAACTTCCATCAATTTCCATAAGTACCCTGCAGGCAAACAGCACCATTGGTGATCGTTGTTAACCCATGCCCTGACCAAGCTGGTACGGAAATCACTTTGTTTTCTAGCATCTATGATTTGGCCAAAATTTTACGCCGGATGCCCTTCCTCACACAACCCTCACCATTTACCCGCACTTGGGACCGGCACTAAAAAAAACACTGGTGGCTGGTTTAAATGGCTGCAATGAAACAAAGAGTGAAAAACTTAAAGGGGTCTGAATACTTTCACTGTATATATATTAAGATGAGTCTGAAGACTTTGACTTTTCATGATAAGATAAATCCATTAGTAATACAACAACATTTTTTTTTCTGTCAACCAATAAACATGTGAAGAATTCCACTGCATTGACTTCAATCTTGAGAGAAATGAAACTGCCAATTAGGAACAAAGGCTTCTCCCTCTTTGAAGTCCACGAAGAGCTGGTTTATAACCTCCACACCTGTTTGCCCCTCTAACCCTTACATTAGAGACGTGTCAAGTGATGCTAGTTATATTAACAGAGAAAAGGGAAGAAGACTTAACCACATGGAAAACACTGTGATTTTTAAATGTGAAGTTCTCACACCCTGCATTCTTTCCATTTACCTCAGAGGTATATGCAAACTCTAAACAGTGTCGGGCCACTACTGCCACCAGTATTTCCCTGGACATGCAAATAAGTAGACTCTGTTTGATATAAATGTATTTTATAGTTGTAAACAAAATATGGCTGCAAAATTACCAAGGCTAGTATTTTGTTCTTATTCCTGTTCTTATTTATTTTTCCTGATCAGAGTTTTTAAATAAACAAACCTGTTAAAATAAAATCTAGAAAATGACCTGGGATAATTGGTTAATGGGATAATTTATTTTTAATTGAGATCCAAATGGAGGCCAAAGGTTAGACTTGGTTGCATGGGAAAAGCCCCCAGGCCATGGGTTTAACCCCTTATTTACCTGCCTTGTTGTTTGTTTATTTTACCTGTTTTCCATCAGAATGTGAGAGACTGTTACAGCTCAATTTTTCTACATGTATTCCTAAATGTACCTCCTCTCCAGGGCTGAAGTTGTCATGACACAAAGGACAGTGGTTGGAACCCTTGCTGGACACTGGAGCTGAAACGGAAACAGGGTGAAAAGCGGGTGAACATTCCAGATAGAATCTAATTACACCAGTGGAGCAGAAAAAAGAATAACCTTTACCCTAATATACCTGAGATGAATGGGAACATGGTGAACTATCTTCATTTACAGTTTAAGTGTAAGCCTATACAGAGGGTTTACTGCATCACCAACTCTGTTGACATTAGGGGGCGTAGTCAGAAGATTACAGAGGTGCGGTGAGTTCTCTGACCAGTAACTAAAGTTAAACAAAAAACACACTTGTATTTCCCCACATACACAACTCCATATGTGTCATTGTTAATCAAAGGTTGAGGTTCCCAAAAATCATTTTGTTTTTGTATTTCAAGTAATTTATAATTAAATTGAAGAGGATTTTTTTCGTTCAATTTTACTCATTTTTGCAAACTATTATATTTCTAATAATCTAAGATCATCTTGTCCTTTTTCAGCTTGTCCCCTTTTTTCAGAGGTTGCCACAGCAAGTCAACAATTTCCATCTCACCCTGTCCTCTGTATCCTCAACTCTAAGTCCAACTCCTTATGCTAATGACCTCATTCCTGATCCTGTCCATCCTCGTCTCTCCTAAAGAGAATCTCAGCATCTTTAACTCCTCCAGCTCCAGGTCTGCCTCCTGTCTTCTACCTATTCCTAGTGTCTCTACTCCGTCCTGTAAACCTCTTCCTTCACCTTAGCTGACCCTCTATCAGATCACTCCTGACTCACGGTTGCAGGAAGGGCTCTGCAGATGTTGACTCAGATCTTCGGTGACCACGGCCTCAGAACAGCGTTGGCACTGGCTGAACTTGGAACTACTTTCACAATCCCCCAAGAGATGCTCCGTGAGGCTGACTATCTCCACGATCTGTGAACACACGGCAGAACAGTTTAGAGACTCAGACTCAAACAGCTGTCAACTGAGGAGGGTGCTCAAAAATGTGTCAGTCTACATACCTGTCGACATTTACTGCAGTGTCGCAGCATTGGGCAGTGTTTCCAGTAATGGAGATCCAGACCATCTTCTGTGAACAATTTGTCCCTTTTGCCACAAAATATACACAAGCTACAAAGAATGTTACGTTAATTAGAACATATTGTGTCAGAGCACAGCACTGAGTATTTAAAAAAATAAATATGACCGATATCTGAAGGAAAATCTCTGGAATGCTGTCGACTTACTTGTCCTGGGAACTGATTGACTCTGAGACGTCCTCTGTGTCTACGATCTTCTGTGGGGCTTGAGCGACGGCTTGAAAAAAATAAAAAAAAGGCATTTTGTACCTTCAAAGTGAGTGCACCTATTAGTCATCGCTAATCTATTGGCACACAAATACAAGTTTTGGCCTCGGAACAGAACAAATTTACATGGCATGGTTTTACATTTTTAAGATATTTTGATTTCAGATGGTTCTAGTACATTCTAATTGTGTGTGTCTGGCCATAATTTTGTGAGTTGGACACAATTCGGTGTTTCCATATGCAGCAGACAAATAATTAAAACCGACATCAGAGGAAAGTCAAACCTTTAGCTTTCTTTTGTTTATTTTGACTGCAGTGATGTGATGTGATTTTAATTTTAATAGCAAACAACTAATAAACACAGCACGCCCAGCCGCTTGAAGATGCTTTAATACATATTTGTGTCTCTTCTATGTGTCAGTGATGTAGTGAAATGTTACTGCTCAAACTCTCTGCTCTGACGTTCCTGCCTTTGGCCACACCCCTACCACAATGTGAGCCATTTTGAAACAGTTTCCACGTTAACCTGAACTGTCACTTTTTAAAACAACTAAAAAATGCTCTGGAGGGTTAGGAGAAAAAAAAGGAACTGAGCTCCTTCGTTTCTCCCTAAAGGCACTCCAACAAAGTCCTTGGGTGGCATGTTTATCTATCTTCTTGTTTAACTCCAATTGCAGTTTATGGGTCACATTAACTCCATAAAACCATTTGTTACATATTTGCATCACAAGATTCAGAGAGGGAACTTGAATGCCAACGTTGGTCAAACTAAGTCCTATTTATGAGATGAGATGAACATCCTTGTGAGGGGAAAGTTGCAAAAACAATGTTTAAAATCTAATAAATCTGTATTTTCCAGGTTTTATGGTTTCAGCCTTTATAATGTTTACAGTGTAAATGTTTTGGTCTTCGGAATTTGATCTGTTGCATACAGACTTTTTTTCTATCCACTGTATATGGGCCAACGTAGTCTACGTCCAGATGATACCATGTGGGCAGCAGTGCACATTTACACAGAAACATTCTTCAGGACATTAGGAAAAGAAGGGAAAGAAAACTCCTTCTCATTGTGACATTGTGTCACACACCACTGCACACTGAAATTTTACCTCTGTATTTAACCCATCACCAAAGTGAACAGCTTTAAGCGCAAGGGTGGGGATGGTGCCATGCTCAGTGGAACTCAGTGGCAAGCTGGCAGTTGGTGGAATCGAACCGGGAGCCCTCCGGACCCCAGTTCGGTCCACTTAACCACTAGGCCCGTGAGTGATACTCCATCACTACTAGATGGTAAGCATTAGTATATAGTAATCCAGTTTTTTCGTAGAAAACAGGACACACTTCAGGGCAATAGTGTAAATACATACCAACTGACTTTAAATGTAATTTAAAAAGATAAAGGTATATATTTATTAAAGAAAACAAAGCTTCTGTCTATCCTCTTCCATCACTTACATGTTTTGATACTTTTATGTGTCTCTTTCTCAATACAGGCTTCTCCCTTCTTGGCCACTGGTTCTTTGGTGAACTGTTTGTCACTCTCCTTAAAAAAAAGAGGGGACGTTTCAAATAGAGATCCAAACAGACAGGAAATGATTTGAAAATAAAACAGCAACTTCAGTTGAAGTCAGTTTCATGAATGTTGACATTTCCAAGACTCATGTTTCAGCGAAACAAAGTAGTGGATCAATATATGATGTAATGTAATGAAAGTCAGATGAGAACTCCACCTACAGTGAACAGCATGGATGCAGCCAGCTGCTCCTGAGGAGAGGGGAACACCTGCTGATCACCTCCACCCTTTTTTAGAGTCTGCAACAGAACATAGACAAGTGTTCCAAGAAAATTTGACTTTTTCTTTTCTTTTTGTTTCGTTTCAAAGTAAATGCTAAATAACCCATCAATACCGAAAACATGTGAATGCAGCCTGGGGATGTGAGACCATAGTGGACTTCCTCTAACGCTTTTTGATTCACAGTAAAGAGAGCAAGTCATGGTTTCATGTTCCATTCGCTCAAGAGTTCTTTCTAACCACAGTCATTCTATCTGCTGAGTCTGACAGTTTCCATCTACCAGCTGCTGCATCAACTCTTATCTAATGAAATAACACGAGGCAGCTGCAGTAATCTGTAAATATTCATTAGAATAAGAAGAATAAAAGTCCTCTTGCCTGTGTCTCCATCAGTTTCCCATCGATTTTGGCGAAGCCATCAAAAAGGTTTTTGTAGAGAAAAGATTTCCTCAAAGCACTGTCTTTGGGAGGGAGATAGTTAAGGACTGCACGCCCGTGCTGCTGGTACATGGACATGATTATGCGCACTGCTGGTACCCGCACCAATTCTGCGCTGTGCTGTAGGGCTGCTGAACAGAACTGAAAGAAAAGTTGAAACACATTCATGGGGTTACATCAACATTTTGAGACATCTCTATGGATTTCAGTTTGTACAACTGTATTGGAAGTAGAAAAGTGATATTGGCAACAAAATAAAGTAACAATAGAATGGCCAGCATTCCATCGTTAATGCAACTATATTTGATTAGGAAATATTTTCTCAGTAAAGACAACAATGATAAACAAATCCTTGTTGAGCCCATGCACAGTTAATTTTGGTAGGAAGATTTTATAGGTAGGAAAATATTTCAGAACACTGAAAATGTAATTTTATTAAGGGGTATTTATCTGCCACAACTTAACGACCGGTCATGTAACAGTCTGGGGAACACTGTCCTTAAATTCCTCTTGAAAAGCACAAAGTTGTGCAGAGTTGGGGCTTTGCTTTTTCTTTTGTAAAATCATAGAAATCAGTGAACAAAGTCAGAAACTAGTGCTTAATGTGCATCACTTTGATCAACTTCTGAAAAATCTAAGTGCACTTTGGGAGACCCTATCCATGAACTTTGATAAACACATGTTAAAATATATATAGATAAATAACAAGTAATTAATAATTATTTTTTAAAATAGATTTTAATTCAAAAAGCTGTACTTATGAAAGACAGCGTTTATTATATGGTTTCCATAGTGTGGTTAAACGTAGTCTGCCCTGTTAAAGAAGTGCGTCAATGGAATGGAATAAAGACACCCATTAGCTGTTGTAATCTCTGGAGAAAATAGCCACAATTCAATGGCCATCAGGTGTTGGACAACAGGATTATCTGGAGGGAAACTGCATACAAAGGCCAACCGTCTATGTCTCAAAAGTGTGTCTGACAGCTTCCTATTATTCTCTGTTTGCCTAGCTATTCAAGAAATTCTATCTGCCTCATCTATTCCATTTAAAAGCCTGCAACTGAGCAGATCACCCAGGTAACATAGGCGAGAAAGGCAAAACTGTTCAAACAAAACATGGGTTAACAATGCTGAAACATAACATCCATATCTAGGATTTAATGTATGCAAATGCAGACTGATTTAGTCATAGCACTGTAAGACTTTTATATTTATTTGAAATCCACTATTTAAACTGTTGATGTTTTATGCCTAAAAGATTTCCCAAGGTTTTTTAAATGTTTTGGATTTCCCTGTTGTCAGTGCAGTCGCTGATAGCGGCTGATTGATGCCCAAGAGACTTAGTTAAATTGAGAAAAGTAAACTTGTGTATTTATCGCAGTGATGTTGGACGTTTATTCACAGATGAGCATAACCAAGGACCTTATTCAATACATACATTCATTACAGTGGCTCTAAAAGCCAGGTATCTCCTGAACCTGGTAATTTTTATTCTGTAAAAAAGTAGCTCTTCACAAAATCAAATTTTTAACGTTGAGAACCCTGTGGCGGATCAATATTTTCTAACCGTAGCTCTGTTTCAACAGCGGTGATATCAGTTGTCAGAATGAACTAGAGCTGATAACAGAAACTTACAAAGTGTTTTCTTTATATTGTGCTATGCTGTAGGGTTGACTGCTTGAATAAAGCAACGGAAGAAGTAAAGGAGTAAATTGACGCTCAGAGGAGCTTGCAGCTTTCCTGTCACGTCTCCATCAAGACCCCTGTGTTTCCCAAGCAAACATAGGAGGCAACCAACACAAAAGAAGGCCGTCTCCAGGCAAGCATGCACAAACAGGACACCCAGTGCCACCTGTGAAGCCTCAGAAGTCAGGGGAGCCCAGAGGACAAACCTAACAATTTGCTCTCAATGATAAAAGCCATGCAGAGTGAGGAGGGGGTTGACTGGAGTAGTGGGGGGATGGGCAGTGAGAGAGTAGTGGTTGTAAAGTAGGGAAAAGGAGAAAGACGGTGGGACAGTGGGAGACAGGTAAACAGTAGGAGAGTTTACATGTAAATATTAGATCTATGCTGGGGAACACCCGACGCAGGGAATGACCAGCGGAGTCCACAAGTGGACTGACCTTAAATATGACTAGCATGATCTGTTACACAAAAGCTGCTTTCCTGTCGTACGCATAAAATGTAATGAAAAAATTTATGTTATCCAATGTAATATTGGATACATATTGGTATGCAAGGTATGAATGTGGGGTGTTTCATCATGTGTAAGGAATACATCTGGATACTTGATATTCAGCCAAAGAGACAATAATAGTCATTGACAGCTTTTAAGAGGACAAATCTTGGATGAGACAATGATCTTTCAATGGTAACTGAGGAGAAGGCCATTAAAACACTGGTGCTGCTGGTGTTGTGGTGCAAAAGTTAGTCAGTTTATTGGCTTGGGATAATAATGTCTCCTTTCGTTCCCATCTGTCTATTACTTCAACTTGATCCATATTAATATCAACAAAGGAACTTAATAGAATGGCTAGGATTCCATCATCAATAACGCTACTATATTTGATTAGCAAATATTTTCTCAGTGAAGACAACAACAATAAACTCAAAATGATGCACAGTCATTGATACAACATTTAAATTTTTTACACCAGTCTGGTAGCAGAACGTTATGGGCTGTGCGCTGTATGCAGTTAATTCGGGTAGTAAGATTTTATAGGTAGGAAGATATTTCAGAACAAAATTTTATGTTAATGAGCGGTATTTATCAGGCACAACTTAACGACCAGTCCGCGAAAATAGTATGAAACATTTAACTTGTCCGTGGCGCAAAAAGGCTGGGGAACACTGAACTAGGGAATCAAAAGAAAATATTTTTATAACATATTTATATTATATATATAACATATTTTTATAATATATTTATAACAAGGAAATTTTAGGTCTAAGATGTGGAAATTATGTTTTTACATATATTTAGTAAATGTCTAGTATTGTATGCATTTAGATACTGAGGATGGGATCATTGCAAACATTTGTGATCATCTTATGAAACAAATCAGACTAGTTTTGTCTCATCTGACACAAAATATCACTTTTGACTCTGTCTCGTTCTCTACTGAGGAAATGAAAGTGGAACTTTTGAAAATATCCCTTTCTGCAACTGAATTAAATTGACTGGTTCTCTTTTGGTTCCCCAGCACACAATAAATCAACCAACTGTCTTGGCAAATGTCACGTGAAACAACAAACAACAAATGTGAAAAGGCTTCAGACTTTCTATGAGACTTTTCTTTGGTCCAACATTATAGGAGGTCTAAAGGTTTGCCCATGTATTCTAAGAAGGAAGATTTTGAAATGCATTAAAGGTTTAAAGTTGAAGTATATATACACAACTATTGTATACAAGGAAAATAGGAATTATTGCTATACTATTATTATTATATTTCAAATAATGCTATAATTTTAAATGGGATTATTTACATGTGTCTGTGCATGTAGTTTGAGGTGGAAGCAACTTTATTACTGCTACAGATTTCTCTGTAAGTACTGTATGTCTATGTCTGGATTTACCATCATGACATTGTCCAGTGTGAAGCCAGAGTTCTCTGTACCCAGTTCAACGAGCAGGCTCTCCACCAGCTCCACCTGACTCCTTGCCAGACGAGAAGGAAAGTTGGATTTGAAGGGCTTCACCAGCTCACTGGGGATTAACTGCAGCACCCGAATATCCTTCAGAACAGCAATTTCCTAAAAGAAAGGAGAGAATTACAAAGGGACTGAGAATTTACTAATGCAATCATGACAAATCCTCACACCTGTCAAATTATTTAATGTTGGTGTTTATAAGCTCAGACAAACTATGCATGTGCCATAACACAGAGTAATTTGTCAATCAACACAAGGATTTGGCCAGCAGACAGATCTTGAGAAAGATTACAAGTCAACAGATCCAAGTCTACGGGAAGGACGAGGAAGTAACTTGTCTGAGTCTTTTGCTATTTTTGGCTCCTGAGGTGAGCGGAAAAATGACAGGAAGTTGGCGTCCAATCAAGAACTTTTATCTCGTAATCAATGTGTGAGAAGTACATAAGTGGATGCACTCATCAAGAAAACAAAGACAATGTTTTCAAGCTCACTCAGGTTGCACTCCCAAATAGAAGCTCAAAGACGGGAAGACAGACTTTCGTGCAGAACATTACTCACAATCACATGACGCGAGAGTTACAACACCCACGGATTATCTAACAAATACACACATAAGCCTCAAAAACAATGACCAGAGCCTGAAAATCAATGAAATCAGGACACTGAAAATCATTTCTATATTAAATAGAATTTGAGGGCAATACATTAAAGCATGTATGACTGGCACAGAGACCTGAGGATCCATATTAATATCAGCCTGAGTCAAAAAGAAAGACATTTGACTAAAAGATTTGTAATTATCATTCATGGAAATTGCAACAACAAACAAAAACATCCCAAAAGTGGGAATGTCCATTCTTTTGATCAACTTAATCTGCATTTTTTTATTTTTTTGTGTGTACATAATATAAAATATATAAAAATACCTCTTCAAATGTTAAAGGTTTTTGATTTCTGTCCTACTGATCATGCTGAATTTTTATTGCTGTTATTGTTTATGTATTACCTTAAATTTATATTGTGTATTCAGTCATACAGGCTGAATATACGGTGTATATGGCACAAATACAGTTCATTCTAATCTAGTCTATTCTGAACCCCTATGAATTAAACAGAAAATAAATGACAACTGTTTCAGTGTAGAGAAATTGCCACTGTCATAGTTGAGACGTCTGTTTCATAAGTGAGTAAAAAGTGTAACATCATATTGCATGTGTTTTGCACTTCACTTCTTGTACAGAGTCACAAAAACAGTAAACTCTGTGACATAGTTGTGATCTTTAACAATTTTGTTGTGCAAACACTGAAAGGGGAAAACTATGAAAACTATGTTTTGTTGTTTTTCTTTTTACAGAATTTCCGTCCTTTGCCTGCTCAGCAGTCTGTGGTTCAGGCTCTTGTTCTTTTTGTCTTCTTGTCCATTCAAATTCGGCTGATGCACCTGCCACAAACTGTAGGACGTCAAGTGTGAAACAGTGAGGCACTTTGAATTTGCTGAGCTAGTTTGTTTAAAATCCAGCCAAACAGTTTTTAAAAAACAAATCATGCTTTTAGTAAAGGTTCTTGACTTAATGTGGGCAACGTCTGATTTATCCAATGGGTTTTACAAATTTCAAAAGTTAGAATAGCCTACATACACAATTAGATGTTGAGGATCACAAAGAAGTTCTTGTTAATGCAACTTTTAACACAACATGGAGCCTAAGGAACCAACAGAGACAACTGTGTGTGTGTCGGTGTCCATCCCGATTGGCAGATTACCTGTATAAAGGTCACAGTCATATCTCGGAGCCGACTGGCGGAATCTCCGGTCCTAGACAGCAGGTTGGTCCAAGTTTGTTCTAAACAGTGGATCAACTCAGACCGACCCAGGCCCAGACCTGGAATCAGGTCAGTCAACATTAGTCGCAGCAAATTCAAGGCAGCCTGGAATACCTGAGGAAAAACAGAGCATAACTGTATCAAAACAACCTTAAAAGCAAAAATGTAGATGTTGATAAATGTGCATATTTGGGCTTGTCCCCTTTTTTCAGGGGTTGCCACAGCGTGTCAACAATTTCCATCTCTGTATTTTCTGTGTTATCTGTATTTTCCACTCTGACTCCAACATATATCAATCTCCTCTTCTTCTCCTACCTGGTAGCTCCATCTCTAGGATCATTCTAATGTATCCACTGTCCCTCCTCTGAACATGTCCAAACCATCTTAATCTGGCTTCTCTAGCTTTTAACAGTCGAGTGACATATGAATAAAAAGTGAACTATCCTGTTTCTTGTATTCTTAACAAAATAAGCATGTAAACAACCATCCCCTGAGGCAACATTCATTCAGGACTGTAATGCAAAGGAACAGTGTATTCATCATGACTGATACTGAAATACAGTTGCAAAGCAGCAAATTATCTTGTTAACATTTTAAAGGACCTATCTGTTTAAATAAATCAAAGGTTCCACAACAACTTCCAGGGAAATCACAAGGCCATCTTTGTCAAAACATGTTTGTATAAGGAAGCCGGCCCTGGGAAAGTGAACAGGAGGCTGAATGTGGTACAGGGGCAACATTGTGAAGGTCTTAGACGTGTGATTGTGCAACTATACTTTCACATCAGGGACATTTAAGCACTATTTGTAGCAGAAACACAGAGAACACGGTTCCATCTTGTAAGGGTGTGATGGTGTGGAAATAATATCACTTCCTTTATTAAATATGCTGCTTGTGAATTTAACTAAGGTGAGCTGTTTGAGCAAAAATCTGACCGAGGATATTTTATCCTGGAGGCCCTTCTTCACCAGGAAGACTGCAGCTCTCATCATGTTCTTTAGCTCCTCTTTAGGGGTACTGGTCGGTGTGACCTCCTGCAGTCGCTTGTGTAAATCCAGCAGTGCATCCTCTCTGTAAGACCAGGTCTTGGAATATGCTCCCGCCACCTGGGAAAAGATGGTAAAGACTATCACACAGATTTCCCACATATGGGAAAAGTGGTATCTACTGTAGTTGCTCTACACTAGATACCACTTTTCCCATATGTGGGGTTATCACATTTTGTCATATCAAGGTATTTTCTTACTTTTATTCAATGTGCAATAATCATTTCATTGGTTTAAAATAGGAAAATAATTAAACAAATACATCAGCAATACATATATATATATATATATATATATATATATATATACATATACACTCAATTAATCTTCTTCCTCTTTTCCTTTTGACTTGTCCCTTTTTTCAGGGGTTGCTACAGCGAGTCAACAATTCCCATCTCCCCCTGTCCTCTGTATCCTCAACTCTAACTCCAACTAACTCCATGTCCTCCCTCACTGCACCCATCAATCTCATCTTTGTCTCCTACCTGGTAGCTCCATCTCTAGGATCATTCTTCTACCAATGTATCCACTGTCCCTCCTCTGAACATGTCCAAACCATCTCAATCTGTCTTCTCTAGCTTTTTCTCAAATCCTTCTTGTCTGTGTTGTCCCTCTAATCACCTCATCCCTGATCCTGTTCATCCTTGTCTCTCCTAAAGAGAACCCCAGCATCTTAAACTCCTCCACCTCCACCTCCAGCTCTGTCTCCTGTCTTCTGCTTATACCTAGTGTCTCTAATACATACACCATCACAACTGTCCTCTAAATCTTAATTCTCACATCATTGCCCTTTGTGACACAACCATCACCATTTATCCGAACTTGGGACCAGCACTAAAAACACTGGCTTGTGCCCCCTAATGGCTGGTTTTAATGAATATGTAATGAAAATGAAACTCAATAATAAACTGTTTGACCCTTCGGTCTTTTTCTCATCAAAAATCAGTTTACTTTAAGCTAACCTCATTCTAGCTGGAGAAGCGTAGCCGAGTGAAACCATTATCGGAAAAGAACAGCTTGATGAGACACTGGTGATTAAACCATCATCCAGCTCTGAAAACATGTTGAACTTTACACAGCTTTCAATTCTTTGTTTGTTACGATTTTATAGGCTACAAATTCCACTCTGAGGCCTCGGTCTCCTATAGCTACAGGACATGTTTTGAGCAGGAAACTTTCAATAAAATCACCCCCTCAGACCAAAATTAGCATTAAATTACATAAAAAGAAAATTTATTTTTTTGTTGTTCTATTTGTTCATTTAGATAAACTCATCTGAGTTTCACGATTGCTTTTCTTACCAGGCTTTCTCCGTAAACATCTATCGGAAGTCCAGCTTCTCTCTGGGCTTTTTTGGTCAGTTTCTCAGGCTTGTCGCTCAACTCAGCAAAAGGTGGAGATTCCAAGGTGCACAGTTGTGGGATTTTGTGGAATGTGGGACTTTGAAGAGGTTCTGCTGTCTTTCTGTCTTTTCTATGGAGAGCTGGGAGTGGCCTCTCATCAAATATCCTACTGGTTGACTGTCATGACAAAAGAGCGAGATCATTCATTAATTTATATATTGTATGGCAGGGGTCTCAAAATTTGGCTGCAGATTTTTTCTGTCCACCCAACCAGCACACCCAACACCTGACTTTTTTAATCCACTGCTCTAAGTCTCTTGAAAGCTTTGTTCAGTCACTATTTCGATAAATCAGGGCTGCACGGACAAGTTTCTTAACTTTAGAAACTACAGGCTACATTTGCACTGGAGGGAAGAGGAATGAAGGTCAGTTGTAGCAAGACAGTATACATGTGCGTGAATGAAAAGGGGAACAGTGGAATGGTGAGGTTACAAGGAGCAAAGGTGGAGAAGGTGGAGGAGTTTAGATACTTAGGCTCAACTGTTCACAGCAGTGGACATTGTGGAAGAGAGGAGAAGAATAGAGTACAGGCAGGATGGAACAACTGGAGAAAAGAGTCAGGAGTGATCTGTGATAGAAGAGAGTCAGCTAAGGTGAAGGTACAGGTTTACAGGACAATTGTAAAACCAGCCATGATGGATGGATTAGAGACACTGGGAAGAGGCAGAAGACAGGAGACAGAGCTGGAGAGCAGAGTTAAAGATGCTGAGATTCTCTTTGGGGGTGACAAGGATGGACAGGATCAGGAACGAGGTGATCAGGGGGACAACACAGACAGGAAGGTTTGGAAAAAATGCTAGAGAAGCCAGATTAAGATGGTTTGGACATTTTCAGAGGAGGGACAGTGGTTATATTGGGAAGAGAATGATCCTAGAGATGGAGCTACCAGTTAAGAGACGAAGAGGAAGGCCCAAGAGAAGATTTATGGATGCAGTGACAGAGGACATGAAGGTAGTTGGAGTTAGAGTTGAGGATACATAGGACAGGGGGGATGGAAATTGTTGACTCGCTGTGGCAACCCCTGAGGAAAGGGATAAGGCGAAAGGAGAAGAACAAACTACAGGCTACCTGTCCTATCTGCATTTTTCTTATCGGGTGTTTAGGCCTAAATACGGAATGCCTAAAATGTGTTCCTCAAACTCTCTCTGACATAAACCAATTGTTGTTATCTTGCTGTTTCTGTTCTCTTCATAATAATAACAATAGGCTGTCTGGACAGGTTTGTGTTCACACAAGATCTGCGGGGAATTTACAAGTAAGCAGGAAGGCAGTGAGTATCTTTCGATAATCTCTTACTGGAACATAAAATCAACACAAATTTTTGCATGCTACATTCTGTCAATGTTATCTCCTGTGACCACATTAAAGAAGGGTCACAGCTCTGCTTTAGGTCCAGGTTGGAAGCCACTGCAGTTAGCCACCCATCCCAGACTTTTAATTAAAAAGTGAAAGTTAAACCTGTAGCACAGCAGCTCTCAGTAGGTGGTAAGTAATGCATAAAAGATTCCACCAGTTATAGTCACTGGTGCCAAACGGGTGTAGGCAAAGTTATAATTTACTCCTTCAAGATTTATTCAATCAAAGAAAGCTTTAAAGCTCTTAGTTCAGTCATCCATGGAGTCTGTGTTTCTGTTTTAGAACCCGTCCTACAAGGAAACAACACCATGTTTGGTGCAGTACAGTAACACAACCTTGGATAACCTACGTGTGCCAGAGTCTGAGGAGCAGGGATGCAAAGGTTTTCAGGCTGGCTGCTTAATTTAGGCAAAGCAGCTTCAGAAACTGAGTCTGGATCCTGGCAAGTGTTTGTTTTCTCCCCTGTTTTGACTGTGCCTGAAGACACAAGTGTCTGGGCAGGGGCTGAACAGTAGCCAAGTGAAGACGGAGGTGGAGGAGGATCTCGTTGGGGAGACATCTCTCTGACCTGGAGACAAAGTCAGAGTCAGAACAGCTATAGTCATCATCATGAAATTAATTAAGGTAATCGTGATCGACCAGTGATATGTCCAGCAGGTTGTGGACCTCCAGCTGCTTGTAGACACTCTTCCTGTAGTTCTCCATCAGCTCTTTGTTTTTGTTGGCCAGTTCATAGTTCTCTTTTTCTATCGCAAATCTCTTCTCTATGTCATATCGGGCCAAACGCTCCCCAACCTAAAAGAACCAGACACAAACAAACCAATACATGTTTAGACAGGTGAAAACAGAGAGGTGATTGTTGTCTTCTTATGGAGCCAGGATGTCCTAACAATATGTAATTTTTACACCTACACTACTGAATCATTGACAGGATGTTTCATTGCTTTGACTCAAGGCTGTCAGAAGAAAAAAAAATAGAAATATTTGCCATGTTTGCTTCACAAAGCATTGACAGACCAGAGTCTATGTGGAAAATTAGAGAAAAAGAAAAACAAAGAGGACCTCAGAGTTTTACAGAAGAAATTGTTCAGCCTTGGGAAGTGTTCAGGTCCTGTCCCACTGGGAGGAGACCCAGACTGAGACCCAGACTGAGACCCAGGACCCACTGGAGCGACTATGTTTTTCTTGTATGCAAAATAAAGTTTTTTCCAGCTATACTTAACTATAATTGTGTCACTAGTGTCTGCCTTCTCCAATTTGGACAACAAAATTAATGTTTTTTTTTCCTTCTAAAATCTAAAGTTTATTTCAAAACAAACTGTACTAATACCTGTTTTGTGACATCACCAGGAATGTCAAAAGTGGCCCCAAGTGCAGGTAGGCTCCACCCATAGTGCCCCTCCTTGTTGAGGTTCTGTCATCTGCCTCACTCCTACGTGACGTGATAATAGACGAGCAAGTCGAGCAACACTGTGCTGACACGTCGACTGTCACACAGATTTTCCAAGTTTATATTGACATGTAAGTTGATTGAGCAAAGTCGTCACGTCCTCCACTACAACCCCCCAACATGTTGAAAGAAAAAAAAAGTCCAAGCAACAAAGTAAACAAAGAACTGAGTGTATTTTTTTGTGGTGAGTGTCTGAATGCATATGAAAAATCTCTTGAATTTGTGAAATTCCAATGCAGTTAGTGTAAGTTCCAGTAAGTGCAAACCTGCAATTTCCTCGTGTGGAAATTCCACTTGGCTTGATGAAGTTGCTAGCCAGGTTTTGGGGGTTTAAATTCTGTGAATTAAAGAGTCCTTTCTCACGTTTGGACCAAACTTGCTGTGTCTTAATAACCAACCAAGAGACACAGCAGAAGGTCAGTCAGCCACTGGCATTGTGTCATCGCTGCTCTGTCTTAGCAGATATCAGATAACTATCAAACAATTCCCATGGCGTCCTGACTGTGTGAAAACAAGAACGGATTTTCAGCTTGACCACCTTGGTTACTGGCTGTTCACAGTGATAACATAATGACTCTAACAAAGTGCTGGTGTTGACATGTTATCTGGTTACAGAGAGGCCTGTGGTCACTCTGGTGGAGACATGACTCAGGGACCTTCAGCTGTCGAGCCAATTAAAAATTCATGGTCACCATGGAGGCCCAGTATACAAGGAAGGTAATGGGAATCTGAACAAATGTCTGACAACTACTTGGAAATAAATACAGAATAGTGTACAAAAAGCAGCATTCTAAAAAAAACTGTTTCATATTGTTGGCTTTATTTGATGGTCTGCACGGAGCCTAAACAGGAGTTCTAGTTATTAAATAAATTCCTATATATGTCAAGGGTGTCCACACTTTTTTGTCTTGTGAGCTACTTTTCACATGACCAGGCTAAAGTGATCCACCTAGCTTGAAAACTCTAAATATAAATACTTATATATTTTTTTATATTAAGGCAGTTGGTGGCCTAGTGGTTAAAAAAGGTGCCCAGTTCGAATCCAACACCATCAACTTACCGCTGAGGTGCCCTCAGCATGGTATTGTGACAATTTGTTGCGTGTGGTGCGAATGTCATTGTGACAATGACAAAAAAAAAGGAATCTTTATCTTTAAACTGGAACTCTTACTCTCTACATTAACATACAAGATATGTAAATGTAGAGAGATACTGTCTGACACAATACCTATATTTCACACTTTAGCCCTGTGATTAGGATCTTGAAATAGAATTACATCTCTCGGTTTTATTACAATTAATGTTTTATGTTGTTGCTCAGGATCTACCAGCACCCCTTTGGAGATCATCTGGTAGATCCCAATCTACCCTGGTATATGTATTGCTTTTTTATATTTGTACCAGGAAAAATAAATGTACACAGTAAATTAGCAGGGGTCGTTAAATGACGGAAAATATAAATTCCCTACAAGGTCACAACCATGTGGGTTTTGTCCTGGAAAACTACTAGGTTGGGAACAAGGGTTGGGGAAGATGTGCTGAGGGTCCACCTTTGTGTAAACATTCTACTTGTTTGTGCTTATACAAAGAGCCTTTCTGTGAATCCCATTAATTCACAATGAAACTGTCATTTGGTAAACATTTACACATACCACCATCCCTAAAGATCACTGATAAGGAGTTTCCATTAAGTGAGGCAAACGCAATGTAAGGTTCTTTTATTTTTAGAAAATGTATAGATCCATTCAAAGGTCACAGAATCCTTTAACCACTGCAAGGACACAACCTTGGGATCTGTGAGAAAACAAACATGTGGCCTACTAGCTAGAGTACCTTCTGCAGGTCGGCGATGGCCTGCTTCAGACTCCTGGCCTGCTCATACTTCTCCTGTCGGACCATGTCCTGCTTCTTTTGGTCCATGAGGCGGATTATGTGAGCAACTTCAGGGTCTTGGTACATCTCAAAGGCCAGGTCATCAAATGGGGAGACAGAGTCACATTTTCTAGATTCCACAAAGAACACAGACGCAATAAGTACAATTGACATGGTTTTTAATTCGAGAAAAAAAAAAACAACACTGTTTGTATGTTCCTCAGATAAATAACCAGGCACCGTGAAAGTAAAAAAATAAACAAGTGAACATGGTGAACATGGTGAACATGGTGCACCCCTAGAGTAGGGATGTCAAACTCAATTTCATTGCAAAAATATAAAAAAGACATGACATGAAGTCATGGGCCAAATTCAACATATAGAGAGAGGAAGTAACTTTAAACATGCATGTTTTCCGTTCTCTCCAGATGTTAAATATTGTCTTTTCATATGGAAACATTGGATATGTAACCGTCAAAGCTTGATGTAATTAACACAATAGATATAATTCACACATCAGTGCTAATTGTTTCTTATAGTCTTCTTTCTTTTTTTGTTAAGTTGTTTTCTATATAGCACTGGCCACGACCTGCATTGAACGAGTGACCTTGAACACCAAACTTGTCTTGACGACTCAAGGGCTTCGAAGCGAAGTGTCATTGTCACAAAACAAAGAAACTTGGCTTCAATGGCCCTGTCTCACCCCATGAAGGTTGCGTCCAAGGAGACGTCCAGCCGAGTGCTGTTGAGGTAATGTTCGATCAGCTGCTCTCGGCTTGGCTGGGGGTAAACGGATGGACAAGTTAGTAACATTTCCTGTCGTCTTCGTGAGCTACATTAAACCTAAACATTGATCGAGGGGACAAAGGGACTCTTACTCAATTTTAAAAACAAATTATGAAAAAAAAATACTGAATACAATTATCCTACAAAGCAGAAAAAAAGATTTAAGTACGGTAGTGGTATATCATGTATTTTTACGGGTTTATGGTTATTGTGGAGGTTAGAGGTGGTTTTGTGGTTACAAACCAGGTTACAAACCTTAAACAAAATAAATAAATGCTGATTTATGTCACCAACCACTCCTTAAAAACTACTAATTATTAACATGGAAGCACATTGAATGAATTTTGAGATCAGCCTTATTTATTTATATTGGACCAACAGATAGTTGTGTCCTGTCTAAAAACACACACAAGTCAGTGGGTGTTCATGTTGTGTTGCAGCAATAATTAAGTAGTTGTGAATCACATTCTCTTCCACATATATATTCATTCTTACAGTTTTGTGGCTGGGACCAGTAGCAGTAGAATTCTGTGTACCTGCTGTGTACCAGGTAGGGGTTTAACTTTACAAAGCCTCGGGCATATCTCTGGTGGAGGTGCTTAGGGTCGAATTAGTGAGGCAACAATGCACAGCCTGTTCATTGGAATCTGTGCAAGCATGTGTCCCTGTCTTCCCCCCTCTCTATGTCTCACCACACCTGTGTGTCTATGTGTGAGTGGTCAAGGCGCAGCCCTCCATCGAGGAAGTTTTTTTTAGTAAAATACTATGTTGAGTGGACTCTGTATGTTGGGTCAGGAGAGAGAATAGTTCGATCTTCGAAATTCAGTTTGAAAAATTCTAAAGCAGTGGCTCCCATCCCTCTTTATTTTGACAAGTTTCTTTCAACCCCAGGGACATTTCACATGCTGTCAATCAAGTTGTGCCAGCTCAGAAACTTCTAAATGCTACATTTTTATTTTAATTCAATTTCTAGTCATGACGGGTGATGAACAAAGTTGTTTAAGAACGGCAATCTTTGTTTTCTCTATGGTTTACACGTGACCCAAATGTACTAAAAACTCCAATATACAACTCTATATGACATTTTTGCAAATGATACATGCATTTATTGGTCAATTTTTGTCCAGAAAATCATTTGGACATTTTTGTTTACAGGCACAATGGTAGAATTTGAGCTGCCCATGAAATGGTACAACCTATATCTACTTGTATCCCAGGTTTGTAAGTGACCACTGTGATAAAAAAAAAATGTCATCCTTTTTTTGTAAGTTAAATCAAATTATTTTCTACTTTTATTATTTAAAAATAAATACGAACGGATACTAAAAATATTTAAATGTACTATTCTACCACGACTGTGAAAGCTATTTTTTTTTTTGCAGCGCCCACAAAAGATTGACAATGCAACACTGCCACCTAGTGTTTCCGCTGAACAAATGGGAACGCAGTGAAAGCGGCACGTGATAAAAGTGCCCACTTACAATTGTATGAAAAGCGTTGCCATCCAAGAAATCTCCCAGCACATTGAAGGCAACCAAAGCAACCTGGAAAAATTACAAAAACAACAGGGAAGAATCTGAAGTTAAAACAAAATATAAATAAATAAATAAAAAAGACAACAATCAACGGCAATGTTTACATTTTGTTGTCTGACAAATGTTAAAGGACAGATTAACAACAGTTAATGATAACAGAAACCCAAAACTTTCAAAGGGAAGTAAAAACAAAACTACGAAACAGAAAGTATAAAATTATTATGTATGTTATATGTTATACAGCACCAATTTTACGGAGAAATATAACTTTCACAATAATATAAACCAAATTTGTTTTTCATCCCCTGTTATGTTGCTGGTATTTTATGTTATACCTTGTGTTAAGTAGAGATCAAACCTTACTTTACTAAATAATGTTTACAAATCAATTAGCTGCTTCTACAGTGTACAGACCATTTAATGTTAAATATACTGTGACTTGATTGTAATACTAGAATTTGTGCTTTTCAGTCTCTAAAAACGCATTACCAAATAGATTTTCTGAAAAATTTGTAAGAGAGGATAAAATTCAACATTTCGCACATTAATTAAAATTTGATTTCTGCAGCACATTTTCTTTGTGAAAGACATTAAACAAACCTGGTGGTGATGATTGTATCCATTGAGATGGTTCTTGTGAAATGTTATTGTCAGGTATATTCCAATGGCATCAACATGCACTGACTTCAGCTCCCGTGCTTTGTGTCCTGTCTTCTCGTTGTCTGACAGAGACACGTACCTGTGTGAGTGAGTGCAGACTATATTTTAGTACTACAGTACTCCAGTATTGTGGAAGAAAATACTGTTTGTAGCCTAATGAGAAGCTAATTTGCTTTTTTTGGAAGAGGAAATAAGTTCCTCTACACCTCTACAACTTCACACCTCATTCTCTACAAGTCATATGCACATGTACCCAAGTCTGCGGAGCTGCCCTGGGAGAACTGGAGTGCTGCCGCCAGGGAGAATGTCTCCAATGTGGAACTCCACCTTTGTCGGGATCAGGTACTGATGAGCCAGAAGCTGTAGCTTCCTCACCCGACATCTCTTTTCCAGCTGGATGGTGATTTGTTGAGGGTATGCGCACAGCCTATGAAATATCACGTTTGCATACGGTTGAGTTTGATGATGAATTGATTTAATCTAAGATGTCATGTGTAGGATGAGGCACATATGTAATATGGTGCACTTAATAAATCTTTTTTTCTTTCCTCCTGCTAAGAATGTTAGTTTTAAGATGTTAAAATTAGACAAAAAAGTAAAACATAGCCGTTAAGGGAAATTAGTGTGTATAATATAAAGGTACGTTGACACTGACAGTTTTTAAAGATGTACCTGCTGGATCTCCAGCCTTTGGCTGTGGGAGCATGGACCATAAGCTCCTGGGCTGAGAAGTTTTCCTCATGACTTGAAGACTTGACTACAACAAAATCTATCTTTTTTGGCATCCCTCTGATAAACACTGCGAAGTGGAAGAGTCAGTGAGTCAGTCATTTTAATATACCGTGTTAAATTAGTGGAGGCAATTAAAGAGTTAGTTAGACAGTGTTCTAACTTTTCCAGGTAAAAAACTTTCTAAATTAGTAAAAGGTTGGTTTAGTTGGTTGGTTAAAATTTCGAAAGTCATTATGAATTACCCTTGAGGAAGAAATGCTCTTAACAGACTGATAATGTTTTTTTAGGTACTTCAAGTTTAAGAAAAGGCATATCTTTTACGCCTACACAAACATGTTAATCTGATGGCAAGATTGGCGGGTGAACGAACTGCTAACTTCTAAGAATACACTGGTAGAATTCTGGGCTTGTCAAAAGCTGAAATAGGACATTTCTAATGAACAAATAGTTTATTCAAAAACACAGCTACTTTCTGTTGTATTTTAAAGCCTTCTTACCACCAACATCAGGGTAAACCTGACAGCTCGTTGGTCCATTTCATCTCCATAACCACCGTCGACAACAACGTTTCGGTCATGCGCAAGAACAAGATTATCCATTGACCAACAGTGTTATGGGAATTGTAGTTTTTGGTGTTTAATAAGCCAGAAAATGTTTTCTTTTATTCGCCAAACAGTAATATTTGGGTGTGACGAGCATATATCTTGCATTTTTTTGATCAAGCTTATATTACACACTTAAACCTCAGATATCCATCGAGATACGTCTACTGTTTTACACATCCAACAGGAAACGCGGCGCTCTTCAAAATAAGTCCGTCGACATACGTTTTCCTGTTGGACACATCCAACAGGAAACGCGGTGCTCTTCAAAATATAAGCACAAGTATCGTCTTCTTTATTCTTCTGTTAATAATATTGATTAAATGTCAAATAAGTTGTGGAACAGTTGAAAATTATAATCACTGATGCCCAAATAATAATGTCATTTTTACATTAATTTTTTTGTAAATTTTTCAAATAGTCATACCCCAAAGAAGACGTTATAATTATTATGTAAATATTTCACATTTTAATATATATATATATAATTGTATACCATAATTCTAAGATACACCGCCCGTCTTATATTTTTAAAAGGATTATAAGGAATAAAATATTTTGAAAACAAAAGGCGGAAGTAGTTTTTTTTATCACGGCGTCAAGTTCTGTTTACAGGCAAGCATGGGTGACTCGGAAAAATGGCCAGAAATTGAAAAAGTAGCAACAGAAAAGAGACGTGAGCTGGTCTTACAGGGTGCCGGTGTAGACAAGAGAATTTCTTCTCATGGAGAACTTCCTCCTTCCATCTATTCCCTCTCACTGCTGAATTATCTCGAAGTGAGCCAGTGTCCAAGTTTGACTGGGATTCACGAGGACATCCAACGTCTGGTACACCTCCAGAGCCTCGTCGTATGCAGAAACAAACTCACCTCCATTCCCAGTGCCATCGGCGGCCTGAAGTCTCTTAAAGTCCTGGATCTGTCAGTCAACAACTTGACGGTTTTACCAGAGGGCATCGTCCACTTAGTGGAGCTTACCAGCCTGAACGTTAGCTGCAACAAGCTAGAGGCGCTTCCGGGCGGCCTGAGTCAGTGCTCCAAGCTGTCCACCATCAACATCTCCAAGAACAACATCACTGGTCTCCCTGCTGACATCTTCTGTGAGCGACTTCAACTTCTCAGCACCTTGGTCGCCTCTGACAACTGCATTCAAGAGCTGAGCGGTGACATCTGCACGCTACCAGCTCTGAAGGTAGACCACAGATTTGTCCTTTAACCAGTTTTTATTATTATTATTTAATTAAAGTATTTTCTTTCCTGTTAAACTGTGTGTAAATGTTATTGTCCATTTTTTTTTCTATTAACTTTAACTGTAAAACATCCAGATTTGTCCAATGCATTTAAACCTTTGTCTTTTCTTTTCAGGTTCTTGATCTCTCAAACAACAAGCTCGGTGACATCCCCTCTGGTCTCAGTCACTGCCCCAAGTTGAAGGAAATCAACTTCAGAGGTAACAAACTGAAAGACAAACGTCTTGAAAAGATGGTCAATGGTTGCCAGACCAAGTCCATCCTCGATTACCTCAGGGGAAAAGGACGGCAGGCAGAGGACGGGGGCGATCACGATGGAGGACGCAAGGTCGACAAGAAGAAGAGGCAGCAGCAGAGGAGAAAGACTGACAAGACGGCAGATGAAGCTGATGAGATGGAGGAGCTGAATAAGATGGTGGTGAGAGTTCTTCATGTGTCAGAAGGTGCCACAGAGCTGACCGTCAAAGTGACTGCAGAGGTAAAGGAGGTCCGTCCCTACTTGGTGTGCTGCGTGGTCAGAGGCATGAACCTGAAGTCTGGTAATGCTCTCAAACGCTTCCTCATGGCTCAGGTATGATTAACCAAACATATGTGTGTTTAAAAAGAATGGGACTCCATTAGAAAAGTCAATGTTGTTCTTCTAGACAAAACTTCATGATGAATTATGTGGAAAAAGGACCAGTGCAACCATTGCAACTCACGACATGCAGCTTCTGAAAGGACCTTTGATGTACGATGCCAAACCACCAACACAGCTGAAGGTATTATCCAAAAACTATATAGTATATATTATATACGCTTGTAAAAAAAAAAAAAAAAGTTTCCAGACACCCCATAGAGATCTACCGCATGTTAATGCCAGAACTACTAATTATTAATTTGATGATATGTTAGTTTATTTATTTTTTTGTTCAGTTTTGTTCAAATTCAGTGTTTTTTTTTTCTTTGTTTTCAAAAATGTTCAGAACTGACCTATTAAAACTGTCAGGAATTTAGTTTTGTTATTTTTTTTTTAAGCAATAGGCAACCAGATGTTTTGGGACTAAGAGATTTCAAAATAAGTATTTCATGATAATATTTATGTTTTGTTATATAATACTGGAAGTGGCAGAGTTATAGATGTTGAGATTATCGTAACGACAGACAAGGATGGACAGGATGAGAAATGAGTTTACTGGAGGGACAGCAAAGACAGGTTTGAGAAAACGCGAGAGAAGCCAGATTCAGATGGTTTGGACATGTTCAGAGGAGGGACAGTGGATACATTGGTAGAAGAATGATCCTAGAGATGGAGCTACCAGGTAGGAGACAAAGAGGTGATTGATGGATGCAGTGAGGGAGGACATGGAGGTAGTTGGAGTTTGCTGTGGCAACCCCTAAAAAAGAGGACAAGCCAAAGATTTGAGATTGTATAAAATTTAAAATATATATACATAAAATAAAAAAAAATATATATACAGTATATATATATACACATATCTATTTATATATATATATACATATATGTATATGTATATATGTATTTATATGTGTGTATATATATATATGTATTTATATATGTGTGTATATATATATATGTATTTATATATGTGTATATGTATATATTTATATATATCAAGTTGCTGTATGTTTATACCTTCTAGATTGTTCCACTGGGAAGGAAGGAGATGACTGCTGTCGAATTGATGAGACACCTTCACCTTGAAGCTGACGAGCTTCGGAGGCAGAAGAAAAGGCAGAACGTAACTGGTCTTCACAAGTTAGTACTCACTGCAATATGGACTGGTGTGTAAACTGGCCAAGTGGTTAAGGAAGCAGATTGGATCTGCAAGGTTTTAGGTTTGAATCCAGCAGCTGACTCACCACCCACAGGACGGTATGATGCAGTGTGATTTGGGTGGCGGATGATGTTGGACAGGTGGGGCCAAGTTAAAAGGAGATGGATGGAGCGTTTGATGTAAAAGTCATGCAAAAATGCTGAAAAGATTTTAATCTCTCATCTTTAAGGAAATAATGGACTTTGCAGAGATAAGGAGGAAGTGTAATCCTAACCAATTATATATTTGGTCAAGTCTTGCAGACCAGAAGACGCTGAAGCAGCCGCTTCTGGCGTCCAGGCCATAGCCCATGTAATTATTGCATTATTTCAACAGAGTAATTCAGTGGGAATGAAGGGTGTCCACATTCTTTTGTTTATTGTTTTACCTAAAAGTTAGACGTAATTTACTTCTTACTGTTCAGCACTGGATTGACATGTTTTTTTTTCTTTCTATGTCTTAACACACAGGTTAAGACATTAGCCATTAGCTCATGACATTAGACATTAGCTCATCACTGTGTTATTTGACAGATATCTACAACTTTTGGAAGGAAAACCACTCTATCCCTGCCTTGTTGACGCGGAGGGACATGTGATCTCATTTCCACCTGTTACCAACAGTGAAAAAACCAAGGTGAGTTTACAGTATGCATTGTGGTTGTGGGATCCAGGTTTGGAAAGCAATGGGAACATTCAATTTAGTGTCCAGTAATCATTGCATCATTTCGCCCCATCCTCATGGGTCTTACAGATAAGGAAAACAACCAAAGAGCTGTTTTTGGAGGTGACCAGTGCAACCAGCCTGCAGACCTGCAAAGATGTTATGGATGCTCTGATTTTAGTAAGTAGCAATTTGGTTTGTTATATTTGTCTTTGTCCTAATTTGCCTTTTTTTCAGTGAAATTTTGAAAGTTTTTATAGTTACAATGGTGGCACTATTGTTGTAGGGGTATTAATGTTGGTTACGGAGTAAAACTCAAACTCAGAATGGGTCAAAATTAAGAATTTGCATGAAGTTGCTGTCCAAAGGTAATATTTATCTAAAAATGATAGCAGTTGTTCAATTGTTTCTTTTTCTGTCCGTGTATCCCTACCTTTTACAGATCTTTTTTTTTGTTCAAATCTAATATCACAGGCCATAAACAAAAGAATTTAGACAATGAATGTGTAGTGATATATCAGATGCACTGCTAACACTTCAAAGCATCCAGAAGATGAAGCACAGCCTACACTCATAAAACTTTTAGAGAGCTAGTGTTTAAAATTCTGGGGTATTTTTTGTTTTTAAACAGAAAATGTCAGAGTTGAACAAGTTTACAGCAGAGCATCAGGAAGAGGGAGGATCAGACGGTGAAGGCGGGGTCCAAGCTGAACCAGCAGCCAGTGAAGAAGCCAACAGTGAACTCACCATTGTGCAGGTTCGAACCTTCGACCAAGACGGAAACCTTAAAGTCGTCTACCCATCGAAGACAGACCTCTGCAGTGACACCAGCAATGTGACCGTAATATGGTAGAAATGCTGGGAAAGAACCTCTGGAACAGATGTCCTTCATCGTGGGAAACACTGAAGACCGACTTTCACAACATAACTCTCATGAACCTTCCAAAAGTGGACGTTCTGCCTTATTAAAGGAATAGGAACCTTAACACGTCTCAATCTTAGTTAACATTGTACCAAAGTAAATAATCCATATTTACCAGAGCAATAGCAATAATATTCTCTCACGACATTTGTAAAACAAAGCAAATTGTAAAACTAACTTTGTTTAAATAAAAACAATAATCTAAAAGTGTCTGTTTTTATAGTTGTTTTTTTAATAACTTTGAGTCAGTATGTTTGATGCAGATCAATGGCGGGAAAGGAAAGGTTTCTAACGACTGGACATGAAGATATAATAAATATTTCTTGGCCCTACAGATCTCTTCAGTCTTGACGTTGACTCATTTCAATTTATTTTTATTTATAGAGCACATTTCATGCACAAGACAGACAGAATGTGCTTTACAAGGACTGTATGTGCCCCCTTCCCCTATAGACCCTCACATCGGATGAGGAACACCTCCCAGAAAAAGTTAAAAAAGGGGGAGTAACCTCAGGGTGAAAGACAAAGGAGGGGATCCTCACCCAGGACGGGAAGGAAGGCAAAAACACATTAGAATGTGCATAGTATACATAATAATATAAACATGTACAACATTATATAATATGTACATCAAAATATTTTTCTCACTAAGTACTGCTGTGAAACATACACAGGCCTACATAGTTTGGACAAGAACAGTAGGAGTGAGTGAAAATCTATAGTTTTTAGAAAACATTGGTCATTTTTGCAAGAAAGTAAATGCTACATGTGCACTTTTTGACTTGAAGGTTTATGCATCAAGCTTTTATTCAAATTCGATTTACAAAAATCAGAAGAACAACAATGGGACTCCATCAAACCATGGTGTACATGCTTTAAAATGGAATTCTACAAGTACAAGTATGGAAACAAAGAAATGTTTTTCCAATTTATTTTATTTTTTTAAGTAAAATCTAATTGTGCGCAACCTGATCTGAGGGTTACCACAGGGACATGAACCAGAGTGATATCATGTTCCAGCAACCCACACAAACTAGCATAGAGTAGTATAGAATATATTGCCTTGTGTACCAGGTGTGGAAAACATACCAAAGTTAATAGACAAACCAAACATAGCTTAGTGTCTCTTTTCGTCGTAGAAGCTGAGCCCCAGTTTATTGATAAATCCCTTTTACAGAGAAGTTAAGTGATGAATCCCTTGGATTTTACAAGACGCCTGATCCTTTGCACATAGTAGAAGAGAAATAACGAGTCCTCAGGCATACGTAGGCCACCTCCAGGTACTTGTAGGTGTAGCGACATGGCTCTCCAAACACTGAGTTTGAGGCTTGGATGGTGCATGTGTTCTTTCCATCACAACTGCAAATGGACAAAAAGAAAGATCTTTTTATGATCCTTGTTATGGCCCATACTGTGAATACTGGTGCCTGTCGGACACTGTTGTCCACCAGGCAGTTGAAACAGGTTTGTATTTAAAATATAAACAATGTTTGCACATTTTTGGAGAATTGTACCTCTCAGAAACTTTGTTGGTGGGACTGGAACAGTAGATATTGTTCACATTGTTCTCAGGCCACTGGTAAGAACAGGTCGTTTTGTCACGGCGTCCATAGTCGGCTCCGATCACATGTATGACATATCCCTCACCTTGCACAAAGAGACGCAAAAGAGAGCAAAAAGGACATAAGACCTAAATTCAATCTTTAAATGTAAATTCTTCTGCTGCGTGGATGTGATGAATCGTCTGTGTTTTACCACAAAAGAGAAATGCAGTAGAAGACTCGCATACAACAAGATGCACTGTCAAAGTAAATAACATTATGTTATCATATCATATATAATAACAGTACAACTGTAATTGTGTAACTGTATCACCAGTGTGACTGACCTGCTGGGAGGCAGGTATATAAGGTGTTCAGACACTCGTATCCTTGAAAGCAGTTGTTAGATTCACGGAATTTTTTTATGCTCATCTCACAGTCCTTTTTGCCATCACACCTGTAAAAAATACAGGAGGAAACAAACATCATCACTGCATCAGCCATCATCAAGTAAAGACAGAAACAACACAGTGTGTCTTGTGTGGATGGTAACATTTCAAGTACATCTTCATCATGAAATCTCTTGTTCCAGTTCCTGAGCAATCATTAGCGCCATACTGTGCCGTATCAACATGAATCACACCAGACTCTACAGAAAGAGAATTTAGACAAGATTAGGAATTATAAAAATGAAAAAAAAAAAAAAAGTTAGTCGAAGAAAAGTAAATGACTAAATCATATCCATTTAACCAGAACTGCCTTTTATCTCTGTGTATGTTGCATTTTAAACCTTCACCCCCAAAAATCCATGTCAAACATAAATGTAGTATATACAGTATGTATATATGTATTTTTCATCTATAAAATTTTTGTGCATGTTACCATACCACAGTTGAGATGGAGGACAGCCTGTCTCTTATACACATCTACACAACCTCCACAGACCTCAATATGCTTCCTGGAGACTAAGAAAGGAAATGTCCTGAGTGTTATAAGTCAACAAAAACTTTCTTAACCCTTGTGTGGTGTTCGGGTCTGTGGCACCCGTTTTCACTTTTTATTAAAAGAAAAATGATAAAAAATATTACATTTTTCAAACTGAGACCCACTGACTTTGGCTCGTTTTCTGTGAACAACATGTAACAGAATACATATTTAATGACTACACAAAGAGGAGAAAATTAAAAGATGTGTGTTAATGTTGAAGTGTGAGTGTCCATTTCATTTATGAGATGGCGGCTCTTTGCAGTGACACAGTAAAACTGTGTCTCTTAGCCTTGTGGAACATCAATTCCACAAGTGTGGAAATTAGTGTGGAACATCAATCTTCACATTTCTATTAGACCCGGGCATCTTATATGTAATAGAAATGGTCAGGGGGGTGTATTGTGTGTGGTCATTAGATATGTATTCTGATACATGTTCTTCACAGAAAATTAGCTAAAGTCAGTGAATCTCAGTTTAAAAAATTTAATCATTTTATCATTTTTCTTTTAATAAAAAGTGAAAACGGGTCCCACAGACCCTAACACCACACAAGCGTTAATAGACATTCATGGACTTGTACCTTCAGTGCAGAGTGAACATGTTGTTGCCAGCACTGAAAAACAAAACAACAAATTATTTTTTTTTTATTAAATCACATTGTACTTTTGTATGCATGCTCCTATTAAAGCATAGAGATTTCTCAGCTGTTACTTACAGAGAGCAGCGATGTGTCTGAGGTGCAGCATAGTGTAGTCCTGTAGTAGTTCTAGGAGGCTGTCTGTCTACAACATCAATGTGCGGGGACACACACACCAAGCTGTATTTATTGAGAGCCTCAGGTTAAAAGACAGGCAAATATTCTGGTTTTTCTTGTCCAAATATGTGTATGCAAATATTTCTCTGATTTATGTTTTAATGACGTTGTGTCACGCAGGTGTGGCTTCAGTTTATTGAGTAGTCCAGTAGCAGTGGGAAAGAAACTGTTCCTGTGTCACGAGGTTTTGGTCCTGATGGACCGCAGCCTCCTGCCAGAGGAGAGTGAGTGCATGTCCCGGGTGAAATGGATCAGCTACAATCTGCCCTGCTCGTGTCCGGGTCAGAGAGGTGCGTAGGTCCTTCAGGGACATTGCAGCCATCACACGTCAGTGTCCCCAAGAGGGTTCGTGTGTGACATCAATACACTGCGCCCTGGAGCCAAGGTCACTTCTTACAAAAGTGACTTCAGCGCAGGCCTACATTGTTTGGCTAAGTGCAGTAGGTGCGAGTGAAAAAACAAGTAAAAAAGTTTTTAGGAAACATTGGCCTTTTAAAATATTTTTTGCAAGAGAGTAAATGCTACATGTACACTTTTTGACTTGAAGGTTTGTGCACCAAGCTTATATTCTGTAATAAATGTTTACAAAAATCAGAAGAAAAAAAATGGAACTCCATCATAACCATGGTGCACATGCTTTAAAATGGCATTCTACGAGTACCTGATTCTTGACTGTGGTGAGGTTCATTTTCGACCTGAAAAATGACCACATGGGCATTTATTTCTTCCGTTTCTTTCTATATTTATAGTTTTCTGTTCACTGTTTATTGTTATTTTTTTGCAAAAACTCATTTCAGCCCTTTAACCTATCTCTTTTTATTGTATTTTACTTGCACCAATCACACAAAAGCACATTCTTTGTACTGTCTCTTTCATACATGGCAATAAATTCTTTCCTTGTTCGATTGCGTGACACAACTTCACTAAAACATAAATCTGTAGAATATTTGCATACATTTTATTACAAGAAAAATTTTATTCCCAGCACATTGACCATTGACCATAAACAGACAGTCTCCTGGACATAAGGTGAATGTTGAAAAAGAAAGAAGATATTCTCGGTAGACATTCATGGACTCATACAAGGCAGTAGAAACCTGTTGTTGCCAGCACTGGAAAAATAAAAACAACAAATTGATTTACTTTATTTGACCACATTGTACATTTTAAACTTTTATCAAGACATGCAGAGTTGTTGGCTGTCCCTTACAGAACAGCGGTTGGTCTGAGGTGCAGCATACTGTAGTTCTTCTTCAAGTGTCTGTTCTGAAGTTTGTCTAAGACATCAACGTGCTGGGACCAACAGTCCCATCTCTATTCATAAAGCGATTCAAATGGTTCTTTTTTAACTTTACCAACCAGTTTTTCCTGCCTCCAACAAAGAACTGCCAACCCTGTAATTATTTCTAGGTAATTAATAATAAGAATGTTCCTGATGCATCTTCTTCTAAAATTACAATCTGTTGGAGCGTTGTTACGATAAATGTGAAACCAGTAGCCAACCCATTTGTGTGTCTTACTGACTCCTTTATCCTTAATATCATTTTGTTCTTTTAAATAAAACTGGGGATGTCTGATATAACATTTACCGATACTGATATATGCTGGCAGGTGATTTCTCCTGAATTATTGTTATACCAGACTAAAAGGCATTCCATAAATAACTGTGTACAACATAAACACACTACTTCAATATAAGTAATAGAAAAATTACACATTTATTTTTTTTTACCATTTTGTCTGAAACAGTCCTATGATTCTTTGTGCACATTATACATCATAAACCGGGCTCATTCGGTCCTCACCAGTGAAGTGCAGTAGAAATATAATTAAAAATAAATTAAATTGTGATACTTATATGATGCTAACGTTCTTTTTTCATTTATTGTCGTAACTTTGCCATTTTTGGAATTTTGGAATTATAAAATTTTGGGCCAAGTAATCACACCACAGTTGAGATGGGAGAGGAGGACACCTCCCGTCCAAAGACCTCAATATTCGTCCTGGGTCCTAAGAAAGGAAATTTTATCAGTGTTATAAGTAAACAAAAACTTTCTTAATAGACATTTATGGACTTGTTGTGAGGTCTGTCTCTGTCTCTTTCCCTTTCCCTGCGGTTGTTGGGTAATTATTGTATCACAGTCACCTGTGTCTTTGTCGTTAGTCTCACTCGTTACACCTGGTGCCCTTAGTATATATATCCCCCTCTCCCTCTTTTGGTCTTCGTGGGATCGTTGTTGTGTTTGGAGCTGTTGTCATTGTCTGTCAGTCAGAAGTTATTTAGAAATGTTTGGAAACAGTTGCAAGGTATTTTTTGGATTTTGCTAACAGGTTTGGTTTGGGCCAGAGTAGCCAAACCATTTATGAAGATTAGACCTAAGAGTTCATGTACATAGTGAAGTGTATGTTTAGTTTTATGCCAGGTTTTGTTGTTTTTCTGTTAATAAATCTTTGAACACCTAAGGTGAGTCTCCCAGTCCTGCATTCAAGTCCTACTACGAAGAAACCCCACCCTAACACTTGTACCTTCATCGTGAACATATTGTTGCCAGCGCTTAAAAAACACAAAAAAAAAACAAGAAGTTAATTTTTTTTTTATTAAATCACATTGTACTATTGTATGCACGCTCCTATTAAACCGTAGAGATTTGTCAGCTATTACTTACTGAGAAAAGCGATGAGTCTGAGGTGCAGCATACTGTAGTTCTATAGTAGTTGTAGGAGGCTGTATGTTTATGACATTTATTTGCTGGGACCAACACCCCGATCTGTATTTATTGGGAGCCTCAGGTTCAAAGACAGGCACATATTCTGGTTTTTCATGTGCAAAAATGTTTATGGAAATATTCTTCTGACTTATGTTTTAGTGGCGTGTCACGCAAAACATTCCTCACATGAAAGACAGTTTTATTCATTCAATAAATACAGTATATAGAGTTGTCATTCAAGTGTGCTTCAGAATCAGGAAGAATGTATTGCTATGTATGCCAGAGACAGTACAAGGAATGTGCTTTGGTGTTATTGGTGCAAGTAAAATACAAAAAAATATATAGAGATAGATTTAAGGGTTGAAATGAGTTTTTACAAAAATATAACAAACAGTGAACAGTAAACTATAAATATAGACAGAAATATGTTGCATATGAATCGTTGGATCTGCATTAATGTAATGCATACTCAGATGTATGGACTAGAGACACTAGAAATAGGTAGAAGACAAGAGGGAGAGTTGGAGGTGGCAGAGTTAAAGATGCTGAGATTCTCTTTGGGGGAGACAAGGATGGACAGGATCAGGAACGAGGTGATCAGGGGGACAACACAGAGAGGAAGGTTTGGAGAAAAAGCTAGGGAAGCCAGATTGAGATGGTTTGGACATGTTCA
>JAFBJS010007105.1:3780-16280 GCA_016785265.1 Paraplagusia blochii
TGTTTTTACACTGGTTTTAGGAATAATGCAATTAATTTCTATTAAAGTAACGCTATATTAAAAGGGAATATTAGATTCCTTCAGTTTCAGTTTTACATGCCCAACATATCTTTAACAACATATTTAAAATTAAATAATTTAGATTTCATTGTTATGTTGTAATCATCACCATTTAAAGATCTTTTCAGTAGTTTAAAGTTGATTGATTTTTTTCTTTTTTTTTTTTTCTTATCTCTCCAGACCTTCAATGAACTCTTCAACTCCCAGCGAACAGAAGCTGACATCCTCAACATTGTGTCCAAGGCTGAGGAGTTTGAGCAGTTGAAGGTGAGTGGGTGATGGCTTGAATGTAAAAGTGAACGTTTTGCAGCCACATTGTTGGAATTTCTAAATAATCACTATTGAATTTAAAGACGATTTTTTTATTTATTTTTTTTTTAGTTATTAAATGATTGTGTTGTTGATCTGTGCTGATAGCTCCGTGACGAGGAGTCGGAAGAGCTGGAGCAGCTACAGTCTGACTACTGCCAGCTGCTCGCTGCAGGTGGAGTGGACAACAGCTACGGCAAAGTCAACATCCTGCTGCAGACGTACATCGGCCGCGGCGAAGTGGACAGTTTCTCACTTATATCAGACCTTTCGTATGTGGCACAGGTGAGAAACAAGATTGTAAGACAGTGGTTGTCAAACTGTTTCTGCAGCCCCCTGACGTTTTAGGAACTTTGGTTGTCAACCTGACCTTCATGGTGACATTCACAGCTTTTCTGTTTCTGAACACAACCAAAAAAATGTAATATTTTCTACAAAACAGCTTTTAACATTGAAAAAATAAATAAATAAAAATATTTACATATATAGGAAAATAACTATCTACTAAAAACTGAACTCATTTTGTCTCTCATTTTGTCTTTTACAAAACTTTGCAAAGAAATGATTACATTTGATTTTGTACACTTTTGAGACATGCATCAAAGAATTCAACAAAGATTTCTTCACTCACACCCTTTGCAAAGTTGCATGGTATTTACAGTAAATCCTAATCGATAATTTCAATAAATTAGGAGAATTATTTTACAACTAGTCAAAAGTTGTATGGTTTTACGGTCACCAAAGTCATTGTCAAAGGCTACTATTGCCACTAGTTGTTGTGAACATCCAAAAGTCTATTAGAGCTTCATATACCTGCATGATACCTTCAAGATAAAATGCTGTTAAAGAGACTGAAAAGCAATGAACGAGACATCTTTAAACTCCAACATCAGTCAGCCAGTGCTCTCTAGAGGATGGATTGTGTAATGAAGACGTTTCACCTTTCAATCCTCCGCACTACACAACTCTAACTAATGACGAGCGAGAAGCTCAGAAGTTTGAGGTATTGATCATTGTGTAGTGAAAAATGCTGACACCAGGGCTGTGTCTCCTGGATCTGCATTCAAAGCATCAAAAAGTACAACATCACGGAGACGTAAAGTTTGACAAAGACAGAACGCTTGTTTTCATAGAGTCAGACTTTCAATCAAACTGTCATCACAGCTTGATTTAGCATAATCTCCAATCAGACTGCATTAAGATCTTCACTAAAAGATCAGATCACATCAACACCTGACCAAGTTAATCATTACCGACTCAGGTGAGGAACACCGTAGTCTGACCTTTTCTCTACAATTGGCAAGAGTGATCCATCACTGCACAACTGTAAGTGGGCTAGACGCCCCAAAGTGGCCTGATCTCATTCAATTTCATCAACAAACAAATATCAAAAATCACAGTTGACTTCTGTGGCAAATGTACAAAATGTAGCTGTTTCCAGACTTTACCCTGGTTGTGAAACTATCTTCTCTCGCCCTTGGTTGTCTCAGAATGCCGCTCGAATCGTCAGAGCTTTGTTTGAGATCGCTCTGAGGAAGCGATGGCCCGCCATGACCTACAGACTCCTCACCCTCTGCAAAGTGATCGACAAGCGCTTGTGGGGATTTTCCCACCCTCTGCGCCAGTTCCCAAACCTGAGTCACCATGTGCTGAATCGCCTGGAGGAGAAGAAGCTCACGGTGGACAAACTGAAGGACATGAGAAAGGATGAGATCGGTGAACAATCAAAATAAAACTCAATTATTAACACAAGAAAGTCCCATTCAAATGTGATCAAGATTTCAGACATATAGACATATTTCAGACATATATATATATAGACATATATATATATGTATATATATACTGTATATATATACTGTATATATATGTTTTTTTTTTTTAATCGTTAACTCCACTACATTTTTCATGTTTCTTTCTTCTTTCTTTTTTTTTTCCAGGTCATATGCTGCACCATGACAACGTTGGCCTGACGGTCAAACAGTGTGTACACCAGATTCCATCAATCTCAATGGAGGCCAGCATCCAACCAATCACACGCACAGTTTTGCGTATCCGTCTCACGGTCACAGCAGAATTTCGCTGGAACGATCAGGTGACTGTGCAGTTTAATTATACTTTAATATTGGGAGAGTCATGGTTCAGTACTGTTGGACTCTGATTTGATCCCTGAATAAATACTGTTTTGGCTGAGTTAGTGATTTATCCAATTTGGAGCCGTAACTCTGATGCCACTAAATGCAAGAGTTAATTTGTCACATGATAAATGACATGACTACTATACAAATCACTTTGCTGGAATATTAGAACCTGCAAACCCAAGTCCACTTCCAAGTTGTCCTGTACCAAGACACATCACTTAGTTGTTATACACAGTTTGCAGTTTATCCTAAAGTCTAAATCAGGGGTGTTCACATTTTTTGACATGCAAGCGATCATTGATCTACCTTACATTAAAACTCTCAAATATATATTTCATATAAATGTACTAAATATATTTTTTATTTGCACTATATATTTGGATACTTATTCAAATAATGTAGCTTTACGTTATTACAGACATTGGTCACAATTACATTTTTTTTTTTTTTCGAATAATTGCTCAAGATCCAATTATGGAGCGAGAAAGCTATGGCTCAGGGCTCCAGTTGTGGCCCAACTGGTCTGACAATATGGCCCGACAAACTTGTGTAAATGATGTGAATAATTTATATTGGTGTTTATACTTTTCCCTGTAATTTCTACATACCCAATATAAGATGTGGAAAAATTCTAAAAAAACTTAGTGTTTATGCATGACTTTATCTTGCTCCATATATTATATATATATATATATTTACTCCTGACCTGGCTCCCCTGTAATTTTAGGTACCATTGTAGCCCCTGCGTCAGAAAGTATGCTGGTCCTGGTCCTCCCTCTCTTAATCGCAACTGGTCTAGAGTGCATCAAATTATGTTTGACATATTTGACATAGTTATTCTAAAGAGAGTTTCTTTGTCCTGTTTCAGGTGCACGGGTCAGTGTCAGAGCCCTGGTGGTTATGGGTGGAAGACCCCATCAATGATCACATCTACCACTCTGAGTACATCCTGCTGCAGAAGAAACAGGTCAGACCCTTTTTTTTTAACTATCAGACTGTCTGACTTATGTCTTCACTCCCACAGTGAACAAACTGGTTGCTTTTTTTTTTTTTCAGGTGATGTCAGGAGAACCTCAGTACATTGTGTTCACCATCCCCATCTTTGAACCGCTGCCTTCTCAGTACTACATCAAAGCAGTGTCTGATCGCTGGCTCGGCGCTGAATCTGTGTGCATCATTAACTTCCAGAACCTCATCTTACCTGACAGACACCCTCCGCACACTGGTACAGACACCCAGAACATATATTTATACGTTTGTATATAATTACAAATGTGTTTTTTGTTGTACAAGTTTAAAAATGCAAGTATCTGTGGTACATACTCAACCTTATCCCCAGTCTACTAACTCTCTGTACAGTAAAGATGACATGTTTCCTTATTTAGAGCTTCTGGACCTGCAGCCTCTTCCAATCACAGCTCTTGGAAACCATCAGTATGAGAGTCTCTACAAGTTCACTCACTACAACCCCATCCAGACTCAGATCTTCCACACTCTCTACCACACGGACACAAACGTCCTGCTGGGGGCGCCAACGGGATCTGGAAAAACCATAGCCGCAGAGATGGCAATGTTCAGAGTCTTCAACCAATATCCAACATCTAAGGTTTGATGTCTATTTTTTTATTCAGATACAGTACTGATATTTAATATTTACCACATAAAAGTCAAATAGATATGATTTAAGTGAAACCTACTCTGATGTCAGGTGGTCTACATTGCCCCTCTGAAAGCTCTTGTCAGAGAAAGGATTGAAGACTGGAAAGTCAGAATAGAAGAAAAGCTTGGAAAAAAGTACGTATAGAACAAGTTCTTTTCACGTTTTCTCCAAAAATCATTTTCCGACTTATATTTCTTCTAAACTATAGAGAAAAAAAAATAAACTCATGTTGAATTTTTTGCCCTGTCGCCTTTATTTTTTGATAGAGTGGTGGAGCTAACGGGTGACGTGACACCCGACATGCGAGCCATCGCCCAGGCCGACCTCATCGTCACAACACCTGAGAAATGGGACGGAGTGAGCAGAAGCTGGCAGAACAGGAGCTACGTTCAGAAAGTGGCCATTCTCATTATTGACGAGATCCATCTGTTAGGTAGGTACCTATGCATATCACAGAACAAATTGCAAAAAAAAAAAAAGATATGCAAAAATAAATTCCATCACTGTGTCTGTTTTTAGGTGAGGACAGAGGCCCTGTGTTGGAGGTTATTGTGTCAAGGACCAACTTCATCTCCTCTCACACAACTAGGACTGTACGAGTAGTTGGTCTGTCTACTGCCCTGGCCAATGCTCGGGACCTAGCTGACTGGTTGGGAATCGGACAGGTAAGGTTTTTTTTTATATATCATATATTTTTGTTTTTAAAAACAAAACTTCTTGGACTTCTTTGAGATGAAAGACGTTTCATTCCTCAACTGAGGAACTTCATCAGGTCCTGGTTGTTGTTGGAGGGAACAAAGGTGTGAAGAGTTGCTTTGGTCTCCTCACCTTTTTAGACAGAAACTGCTCCTGATGTAGATGAGCAGTTTTCTTGTCACATGTCCAGATGTGGAAAAAAAGTGTAGAATGAGAAAAAATGATGTCCCTCAGGGTTGAGGAATGAAATGTCTTTCAACTCCAAGATGAACCATGATGAATCAACCAAACCCTTTTTGGACATCGTGACTTGGATAAATGACAGTCTTCACAGAAATATTGGCCTCTGTGATACTCAAACTAGCTTAGCTTAAATATTATATATGTTTTTGGATTTTGCAAGTGTTTTTTTTTTTGTCTGCCACCAGTTTTACGTTTATAATTTTAACACGGCCCTGGCTCTTTACACAATACACAGGTGGCCCACAATTTCCAGATTGGTTAAATCCATCAAAGCAAAGTTCTGTGCCATGTGTTAGTGATTTCTACCTGCCCTGAGGAACTCCATTTTTCCTCGCCGTAAAGATTAGTTTTGTTCATAACAGAGTTACAGGACTGTTGATAGGAAGAATGTACGGTTTCCTGGAGTATGTTTCTACCTGAGTCAAATGTTTTTAAAACCTTTATTGGAAAATAATTACACAGCAGTAGTTTTCCCAGATGCTGCATTAAGAGTCGCTTGGCCTTACAGATTCGTTTTGATGCTCTGAGCAGACCTGCCTCAGAGGCTTAGCTTTTTACTTGTTAAAGGGTCAATTCTATTCCCATTTCTTGGGTCTGCACTGTAGCAATCCTGAACACATCACCAAACATACCCTGTGTATGGGGCTATGTTCTCCACAATCTCCACATAAGAGTAAAAGCCTTGGCTACTTTAAAGATTAGAGCAGTGACGTTCTGATCTAAAGCTTGGTGACGGACAGTTCCTGTTACAACCAGATGGTTCCTGGTTTTGCCAGCTGCTCCCTTTAAATCTCCTTTTTTTTCCTCTTTTGTCTGGCCTTCTTCAACACTTCTCCTCATCTGGCCATAACAGGTGGGTTTGTTTAACTTCCGTCCGTCTGTTCGCCCCGTACCACTGGAAGTTCACATCCATGGGTTTCCAGGACAACATTACTGCCCCCGCATGGCCAGCATGAACAAGCCCACCTTCCAAGGTGACCACCATCATTAATTCATACTCTGGGCCTCACTATTTACATAGTTACATGAAATAAACATAAATTTTAATTTAAATAAATGATCTAAATGAGTAAATTAAGTGACCCTTTATTGTTTTTTGCATCTTTACAGCGATACGCAGCCATTCTCCTGCAAAACCGGTGTTGATTTTTGTTTCCTCCCGCCGACAAACTCGACTCACAGCCCTGGATCTCATTGCCTACCTGGCCACAGAGGACAACCCTAAACAGTGGCTGCACCAGGATGAGAGAGAGGTAAGCCGATGTTAAAAATACCATGTATAGGAAGATAACCAGAAGAATAAATAAGTAGGAAACTTTAATATGTAAAAGAATGCATTTTTGGCTGTTTATGTTATCCCTGAAACTATGTTTATGCCATAAATCAACATTCAGGATGTAGTATATACCTGGATATGTTCGGTTTTTGCCTACAGCTGTTTCTCGACACATGTCCATGCAGCACTTCTGCCCCCTGCTGTTTGACTGACAGGATTCTGACGATGCCTGACACCTTTTCCTCATTTATGTAGTGATTTACTGACTAAACCACTGTCCTCTATATCCTGGTTGTTCTATAGATAGAGGCCATCATTGCTACAGTAAGGGATTCTAACCTGAAGCTCACGCTTGCCTTTGGGATTGGGATGCATCATGCTGGTCTGCATGAGAGAGACAGAAAGACAGTGGAGGAGCTGTTTGTAAACTGTAAGATCCAGGTACGTTCACCATATATACCATCACCTGTCATAACAGATGCGCATTTACATACCATGTATATATAGAGATTTCAATGCTATTCAACGTAGTGTACTCTTTTTAGGTTTTGATTGCCACCAGCACTTTGGCCTGGGGTGTGAATTTCCCTGCTCACCTAGTGGTTGTTAAAGAGATGTGTATAAGAGACAGATACACAGGTGGCCCACAATTTCCAGATTGGTTAAATCCATCAAAGCAAAGTTCTGTGCCATGTGTTAGTGATTTCTACCTGCCCTGAGGAACTCCATTTTTCCTCGCCGTAAAGATTAGTTTTGTTCATAACAGAGTTACAGGACTGTTGATAGGAAGAATGTACGGTTTCCTGGAGTATGTTTCTACCTGAGTCAAATGTTTTTAAAACCTTTATTGGAAAATAATTACACAGCAGTAGTTTTCCCAGATGTGTATAAGAGACAGGGTTATTTCACCCACATGGTGATTTCAGCAGAGTTCATCTGCATGGGTTTCAGTGTCAGGTGTTTCCCTGTCTCTTATACACATCTAGATGTGTATAAGAGACAAGCTATATATATTTGTTTTTGTACAGGAAATAAACCTATTCCAAAAAGTATTCCGACTAAGGTTTTGGAATTTTTCATTCATTCATTCATCTTCTTCCGCTTGTCCGTTGCCGGGGCAGCTGGCACTACCCAAATCACATTGCACCATATTGTGAGCCTTCCTGTGGGTGGTGAGCCCACAAGAAGTGATGTGGGTTGGGATTGTGCTATGCTCAGAGCACCTCAGTGGCAACCTGGCAGCTGGTGGAGTCGAACCGGGGACCTTGCGGATCCAAGTCCGCTTTCTTAACCACTAGGCCACCACTGGCACGTTTTGGAATTTTGTCTTGTAAAATACCTCCTCTATATAATTGATCCAATTTTCTTCCAATCAGTCCTGAGAACCTTATGATTTGTGTAGATGTGCTGCAGATGATGGGAAGAGCAGGTCGACCTCAGTTTGACGACCAAGGCAAAGCGGTCATCCTGGTACATGACATCAAGAAGGACTTTTACAAAAAGTTCCTGTACGAGCCTTTCCCCGTCGAATCCAGGTAACATGCGCCGGAATGTCCTCACCACCTCACCATATTTAATGTTATCTCATATATTTACATATGAAGTAATATGAATTGAATAAATTAGGGTGTGATAGCAGTCGTTTCAAAACATTAAAAGAAATACAAAACAAAAAATAGCGGCATATCCAACGATGTTGTTGTTTCCTCCTCAGCCTCCTCACTGTGCTATCAGACCATCTGAACGCCGAGATTGCAGCAGGAACCATCTCCTCCAAGCAGGACTCCATGGACTACATCACCTGGACGTACTTCTTCAGACGCCTCGTGATGAACCCCAGGTGAGATAACACCTCAATCTCATCATTCACATCACTTACGGACACTGTTCATGTGAACTGGCAGCCACACTGCACTCATACATTCTCAGGCTGACTCACTGTCTGCTCAGGGTCAGGAAATCTGTCCTGGATCTAATGTAACATCTGCCGCGTAGACAGAGACCTTTCCAGAACATTCCAGTCTGTTTGTATTTGCACGGCTGTCGGCCAACATTTACCTATCAGAGCTTTACAAAGGCCAGACTTTGGGGTAGGAATTTCTCTATACATTTGAACCCAGATACAGATTTTTTTCTTTTTCAAGAAGGGCCGATTTTATGTGAAACTTTGTTCAGAATTTCTTTAGAGCTCGTACCAGTATTTTAGTCCTGTTTTGAGGCATAGATAGTAACGACACAGTAACTGAAAAACTATGTATCGTATTTTAAAACTGTTTTAATGGTGGTAATTTAAAACAAGGTCTCCATCAGGACATAGAGACGATAAATCCGTAGACATAAGTGCAGACAATGGTTCTGTCCTTGTCACCTTTATTTATATGAAGCTTTAAAAATCCCACCAGCAATCCCAATGGAAATATCCCAAATGATAAATTGTTCTGCTCTAATGCTCTAATCGTTTGACGGCGTTGTTTTTTTTTTTTTTTTTTTTTTTTTTTCTCCGCTCCTGTTTTATGTCATGTATCATTGCTATTCTCAGGCTTTGATTTGCTCTACAAAGACACACGCGGGTGCATGTAGAACAAACAACACCCCCCCCACACACCTTCCACCCTGGCTCCCATGGGTGCCATAAAACCGTGCATGCTGACTCCTGGTACCATCAGGAGCCTAATAGTGATGATAGTAATGGCCATAACTTAATCAGACACCCCCTGTCACCAGTAAAGGCCTGTAAAATGTGTTGGGTGATAAACACATTCAGGGCTTCGACTCAGGTGCCGTTAACATGTGGAGCAGTGGGAATTGAAGAAATACTTAACAATAAACCCGCTGTAAATATGACCGTTACTGCCGTTACAGCCTGGCGCTGCGACTGTGTATTTGTCCCTGTTGGCGCTCGCTTCAGAAAAAAAAAAAAAATTTTGTATTTAATTAGAATGATTTTTTTTACAAGTGGATTCATGAATGGAGTAGATAGATAAGAATGTATCTAAACATAGAGGAAGCCTTCGAGATCAGGGGTGACAACTATCCATCAAACGGCAAAATTTTTTGATTTTTAGACAGACAACTTGGGGTATAAACGCTCAAAGAAAATAGCATAAACAGTAAATTTTTGTGTAATACTTTTTTTTTTTTTTAATTTTGTGAGTGTCAGCTAAGGAGATGGGTTTACACGATGGTTGTTTGACCAGCCATGATGGATGGATTAGACAGTAGGAATAGGTAGAAGACAGGAGGCTGAGCTGGAGGTGAAAGAGTTAAAGATGTTGAGATTGTCTCTTTCGGAGAGACAAGGATGGACAGGGTCAGGAATGAGGTCATTAGAGCGACAACACGAACAGGAAGGTTTGGAGAAAAAGCTAGAGAAGCCAGATTGAGATGGTTTGGACATGTTCACAGGAGGGACAGTGGATACATTTATTTTGTTTATTTTGAGATTAAGTGTATTTTAAGCCACAGTCCACCAGTTTTTGATGTTATATCATATAATAAAGACCAAAGTCGAACTAAATTAAATCAAACCACTAATCCTTGGACTTGGAATATGTATCGACCATCACCAGACCCTAAATTAGTGTCCACTGTTTTATACATGTTTGTAAAAATTTAATCAAAATTGTCTATTAATAAAGACTCAAGATCAAAATAAATAACAATACCAATTAAAGTTTATCATTAAAATTACAAATTAAGTTGTCATCATTTTCTGTTTTGAATTCCAAACTAATGTTGTCAGATTTTTTGGGTTTTATTTTTCAATCAATATTGCTTTTTTTTTTTTTTCTTTTTTTTTTACTCAATTAGGTTTAAAAGTAAGTTTCATTATTTATTGTTTCTAAGGTTCCTTTGGGGAACAACATCAGATCGATGATGTCTAGATGAAACATGTTCCAATTGGCATTTTTAAGTGATTTAAATTTTTTGTGCACGCCCTCTCAACTCTCATACGGTAACATTTAGTTGAGCATGGAAACCATTTCAGCCACTGGTTGTCTTATTGCTGCTAATAGTCCAACCTGGGAGCTATTTGCTGGTAGAGTCTGTGCCAGTTCTCTCTCAGTCCATGTCATGCTGCTATTGAAGCTTCCCCTGCATGTCCTACTGTGTACAATATGTTGCACTGCAGTACTCCGCTCTGTCATTGTCATCATACTTCATTGTTTCGTGTGTATTCCATCAAACATACTCTTTAAGTGCTGTTAGACAATTAGAATGGTTAAACTTTTATTGGTTGTTGAGTTGGAGAAAAAGCAGCAGAAAACCTAAAAATGTATGTTTTTTTATATATTTTTTGTTGTGTTGTACAGCTATTACAGCCTCGAAGACATAAGCCACGAGTCCATCAACAAATACCTTTCCAACTTGGTGCAGAGGAGCCTGCAGGACCTGGAGTCCTCTTACTGCATTGAGATCAAAGAGGTTTGTAGTTCTTTTCAAGAACCTTCGTTCTCGTCCTAATACTCGTTGCTGAATATGTTCTGGGTAATTTTTCCAGGATGATCAGACCATCGAGCCGCTGACTTACGGTCGCATTGCCTCCTATTACTACCTGAGACACCAGACCATCCGTATGTTTAAAGAGCGACTGAAGGCCGAGCTGCCTCTGCACGAGCTCCTCTCTGTTCTAACGGTGAGTATCATTCTGTTAACGCACTTTTTCACTGTAACAAAAAAAAGAAAAAATTTTCGGAACAGAGGTGAAACTACTGGAAAAAGTCAAGCAATTAAACCAGATCTTCCTGGCACAAACAATTTTCCAATTATGCATCTGTAAAAACAAATCAGTGATGTGTAATTCACATTCAGATGTGTAAATGAAAAGTGAAATAACATGTATTTTTAGTGCGCCCCTCTAAATATTGATTCCTATTTCACGTAAACAAGAATTTGAGAAATCACCACTGATGCTGCAAAGGATTTCATGGTTCCTTTCTTTCTTTCTGAAGGATAAGTAAATTAATATTTATCTGAAAATTATTTTATTGCTTAAAAAATAAAATTGTATTATTATTATTATGTCAAAAAAAGTTATTACGTAGTTCTTTCCATCTGCCTTCTTGTTTTTTTCCCTAATGGCCTTTTGCATCAAATCAGTAGAATCGACCACATTCAGGCCTGTGATTGGTCGGATTAAAATGAGTATCACACATATACTTACGAGACAGAGGGTTATCGTGATGAGACAGGAGCTAACATTTAACTATAAATTTGTTTTTTGTTTTTTTCCTTTGGACAAAATCTACAAAAAAGTCCAAGGTCAAGAATGATTAAAAATAAATTACATATTGTTTTTTTCTCTGTATATGTGGTATTTAGCATTTGTAAAAGAGTGCTTAAAAAATAGAGAAGGTGTTTATCTTACAGAGAACAAACCAAAAAAGTGACATAAATTAATACTTTGTTTATGTTATTGTGAATGAATTTATGCATATTGTAACATTTGCTGCACATGTAAACTGTCGTATCGTGACCTAGCTTGCCCATCTGTCTATTTATTTACCTCATTTGTTGCGAACATTTCAAAACATATTTTTCATAGCATTTATATCAAGGTGTGAATTAGAGGATGTGTGTTTATGAAGATTGCAGCAGCCTGAATCTGACTGTATTTCCCGACTCCGTTCCATCTGGTCATCACATCTATTTCACCTCCATAACGCTGCTAACATATGGAGGAGCGTTTACTCAGAGACACTAACCATCACTCTTCTTTACACACATGGGCTTGGAGGGAAATTAGACCTATTCTACGCCTGGCAGCCCTCCCCCTTGGATCCCCCCTTTTTTTCTTTTTTTGACTTGCTGGGACACAATAGGCCAGTCACCCCGCCGCCCCAGCCACTCCCCCTCTATTAGCTACAAAGCGCTGGCATGCTCCTCCGGTTCCTCTTATTGTTGCGGCGCAGACACTAATGAGCAAACCTGCCCCTCGCAGCATCACACCCTCTTTACACAAATTATCCTTTGCCTTCAAGCTCGTCCTTGTCCCTGTTGTCTTAGAGATGTGTTTCAGTGTTAACTATGTGACAAGATCTAGGTTTCTATGTATGGACCACATGACTCTTAGAATGTCTTTATTAGGCTGATGTACTGGTCAATATCTACAGTG
>JAFBJS010007105.1:20980-33435 GCA_016785265.1 Paraplagusia blochii
TATACACACGTATATATATGTATATATATATATATATATATATATATATATATATGCCACATTTTTCAGTTTTGTATTTAAAAAAAATTAAAGTCATGTATAATTTTCCTTCTACTTCACAATTGTGTGTTTCTTTATGTTGATTTTTCTTATCTAAATTTTAAATAAAAATATATTTATATTTGTGGTCGGAATGTAACAGAATGTGGGAAGGTTCAAGGGGTATGAATACTTTTTGTGTGTATATATATATATACAGTATGTATGTATGTATGTATATACATATATACATATATGTTTTATGTATTCCAGTCTGTGGGTGAATTGGTGCTTGGCCGCAAAGAAGTAATGTTTCCTTTTGGCCCCATCTGGCTATTACTTACACTTGATCCATAACCATATCAACAAAATATCTTAACAATGGAATGGCTAGGATTCCATCATCAATAATGCAACTATATTTGATTAGGAAATATTTTCTCAGTGAAGGCATCAACAATGAACTCAAAATGACGCAGAGTCATTGATACAAGATTCTAACTTTCTGTGACGGTCTGGTAGCAGGAAGTTATAGGCAGTGTGCACTTGTGTGCATGCACAGTAAATTCGGGTAGGAAGATTTTATAGGTAGAAATGTATTTCAGAAAACCAGGAATTTACTTTTATTAAGGGTATATATATCTGCCACAACTTAAAGACATGTCCGTAAAAATAGTACGAGACATTTAACCGGTCTGTGGTGCGAAAAAGGTTGGGGAACGCTGCCTTGATGCACACTCCTGTGTGCATTAATTTAACACAGTGTTGGTCCATCTTGCACAGTATAATATGGGAATATTAATATTAAACTCAGCTCTTATACACTATGTAAAGCAACGTTCTATATGTTATACTTTTTTTTCTTGAGATTTTTGTTATATTACACACTGGTGGTTTTTCTTCATGTTGTCAGGCCTGGTCTTACTTAAGTCACCTCCCAGTCCTGGAGGTTAGGCTGAGTGTGAAGGGTTGGTGGGAGGACAGCAAAGAGCAAACAGAGCGACTGCTGCCTGCAGCTGGAGGAAACCTTAGAGACGAGAGCAGCTGGCTGCAAGTCCACGCTGACCAAGAGTATGTCCTCCAGGTGTCACTGAAACGCATCAATGTGAACCAGCAGAGGGTCAGTATGTCTGTATGGCGGATCTCATTGTCAATAAGATATCTGACTCGCATCAAAACCTTTTTGTATTTTTTTTTTTTTAGAGGAAGCAGGACAGTAAGGCTCAGGCCCCAAGGTTTCCCAAGGCGAAGGACGAAGGCTGGTTTCTAGTGATGGGTGAGGTTGATCGAAGGGAGCTGCTGGCCCTGAAAAGAGTTGGATATGTGCGGAACCGCTCATCAGTGTCTTTGGCTTTCTTCACACCAGAGAAGACTGGAAAGTAAGAAACTTCTTCATTTGATGTAAATGAAATACAATACTGTTCATCAAGCCTTTAAAATCCTCAGATGTAACTATCGTCTCACAGATCATGTCTCTCAGAAAACTTTCATTGTCAAATACATTGTCTTTGATATATACATTTCCTGCAGCCTGCGGGTTTAGTCATAATACCAGAATTAGGTTGAGAACGTGTCTCACTGCGTCCACTCAGACTTCAGTGAAGGATCTTGTCACTGTTGAAGAGTTCAGTGAGGCAACTGGACATTGAGTTTTTTGGAAAACGTTTGACCTCTTCATCCAAGAGACTTCTTCAGTTCTAACTGTTTAGTGGGGAGTAACAGAAGTTATATCCTGTGAGTGGGGAGGAAGAGGTGCTTCAAGTCCCTCCTGTTGGGTGGACCTGGGGATACCTGTCAAGTGTGGTACCAGTCGTTGGGTGGGTATTGATGGGTTGTTACCATCATTGTCGGAGTGGTTCTGGTCACATAGCTCATTGATGTGAGAAACTGGTTGATGAGAGTGGAATCTTTTGGGTATTGTTCCCATAAGGGCTTTGCAGGTGGGTGAAAGGTTATGTCTCAAACCAACACCTCTGTTGAGGGATGGTTTTTCCAGGTCGACAAAATTGGCTTCTTTAACACCTCTCTCAAACCATCTGTCTTCTCTGGCCAAGATCTGAACATCTTGGTCCTTAAAGAGTGGTGGCCTTTAAGTGTAAGTGGACGGCTGAGTCCTGACCTGAGGTGTTAGTCCTTTTGCGTTGGGCCATGCCCCTGTGTAGCGGATGCTTGGTCTCCCCAACGTAGAGGTCTGAACACTCCTCACTGCACTGAATGGCATAAACCATGTTGTCCAGCTTGTGTCTTGGGATCTTGTCTTTGGGATGAACCAGTTTCTGTCTTAGGGTGTTGCCGGGTTTGAAATGTGGATGGATCTGTTGCTGACTAAAAGTTTCTCAGAGACCCCTGCGACGTAAGGAATGACATCATTACCCTTCCTGTTGTCCTCCCTCTGAAGGCCTTTCCTTAGTGGTTTTAAGAAAAGCCCATTTGGACAAACCACAGTTGTTAAGGGATGTCTAGACGTGTGCTTGGTCCCTTATCTTACCTCTATTTGTGTTGGGGATGGTTTCTGCCCGTGACTGGAGAGTTTCGGATAACCTCCAGTTTGTGCTCAAGTGGGTGGTGAGAGTCAAAACGGAGCTATGTATGTATGTCTGTGTCTTTGTTGAGATGTCTATCTTCCATGATGTGAACTCCACAGTCCACTTGATGTTTTTTGTCCACTGAGTTGATGTGGTTAGTGAAGCTGTCAATCTCCTGGACTTTGATTTTGACCCAGGTGTCGAAACCAATGACTTGGAACTGTTGCCATGTATGAGAGCAGAGCCCGTGTTTCCACATTCTCCATGTTGAGGAGAATGTGGAAACCTTGACTATGACCTGGATGACTGAGAACCTTCATCGACATTTTGTCACTGCTTTTAGGATTCAGTGGTTGTTGAAGTGAAAGGTGTGTAAGTTCATTAAATTTAAAATAATAAGCTTTAACTTCCTCTTATCTCCTTCTACAGATATTTTTTGTTTGTTTATTCATTACAAGAAATTACTGGAAAAAAAATGCTTTTTCAACTGTTTTCACTCGTTGACTGTACATTGTGATTTCAGGTGTATTTACACGCTGTACCTGATGAGTGACAGCTACTTGGGTTTGGATCAGCAGTACAACATCCACCTGAACGTCACCCCCGCCAGCATTGCTGCCCAGGTCAACACAGAGGTTTCTAACTCTGTGTCAGACATGAGCCTCAGCTGATCAACAAAATTAACTTCTTCATCACTGATGGTCTGATGGTTCCAGAACTTCATGACAGACACTGTGATAATCATGAAATGAAAAAGGATATTTAATCTCTTAAATAATCCACATTTTATTTGATTATGTTATTTTCTGGTCAAAAATCAGTGTTTCACTTTGGGCTACACTTAACTTGGTAAATTAAATAATGCCATATTGCAATCATAGTTGTCTCGTGTTGTTTTTGTTTTTTTATTATTATTATTATTTTAGCCAAACACATTTGAGGAGTCCAACAGGGCATCATCCGAGGGACACGTTAGAGCAGACGGGTGATGTACAAACTTAATTAAAAAATGATCATTATAATTCACCACATTTAATCTCCAAATTTTATAGTGTTCGCTTTAAATGTGAAGACAAGTGTGTACATAAACCCACGACTAAATGACAGGACAAGAAAGTATAAGAAGCAACAATAATGATTAGATCTTTGTTTCGAGAATTCCGTGATTGACACACAATGTATAAAATACACAAATTTACATTTTTATGTACTATACATAATCCTTTCTTTCTAAATCAAAATAAGAGAAAAATAAATATGTTTGACATACCTTACTGTTTTTCTGTCTATTTTTTCTCAGGTTACATTAAAGCAACAATCAGAATCCTACTGCTACAGATTTAAGACCTGACATCATTCTTTCAGACTTCTTGGACAGACGTTAGACACTGGAGCTGCTTTAATTGCTGAGCTGTCTGTGAAATACATGAATGCAGCGCAATTGAATACTATATATACACGCAGTATGTCTGTTAATGAAGGGATTCGCCAGCCTGACAGTCATTAAAGTGTTTATTAGATTCATTTTGTAGCCTTTGTGTTAGTTTATAATATCTTCACAATTTATAGTGCTGTGTAGGTCTGGAGATGTGTGGTCTTTATAGCTGGTTATGACATTCTCATCGTTCTCAATAGATAAATAAGTTGGATTACTTTAAATGTATGAGATTTAGGTTTTTATTAAATTTGTGAATTTAATAAAAACCAATTGACTTGGTTTCCACATTTTGAAAGGAATGCAACAGAACACAGACTTCAACCCAACAGGACTCACATCTTGGTAGTCAACTGTGTTCCCTAGTTACACTGTGTTCTCTGAGGTTTTATTGGATTGTAGGTATTTAGGGAAAGTTTTGGTTCTGGTGGGCTGATTGTAGATTGTGACTCAAAAGAATTTCAGGGGGGACCAAAAAAAGGACAGGATCAGGAATTAGTATGTCTTAGTTTTTAGAGACCATTACAAGTATCATTGTTATTTGTAGTTCTCGGGGTGTGTCAGAGTTTGTCTAACTGAATTTGGAAAATACACTCATGGAAATACCCTTGTTTTCTCCTGTGCCTTGATTACTTAAACTCAACTCAACTTTGGAGCAACAATTTTTGATACAAGAGAGAATAAACCCCCTGCCCTGAGGAACGACTCCCAAAAAACCCAGACATGGAAAAAGGAAGAAACCTCAGGGTGATCGACAGTGGAGGGGATCTTCACCCAAGACGGACAGGCAAGCGAACAGTGGCAGAGTAAAAAATGTCAATATAAAGTCCTTCCATCGCTGAATTGACTCTATGACGTCCTGGGTCCAGATCTTGGGGAGTAGGGTTCTTGGGGAGTTGGGTGCAGTCCGGCCCATGCCAATGGGAGTCTTTTGGAAAGACAGAGACGCCAAATGTTAAGTCTATTGCAATGTTTGAAAGAGGAATAAGGAGATGTCGAAGAATTAGGAGGGGGAAAGAGAAAAAACTTTAATGCCTTGTACCACAGAAAACTTTTTGGGTTTGGATTAAGGTTACTATCAAGAAACCATTGAGAATACTTGAAAAAAATACGTCAGAAGGGTTTAAGAGCTTATTTCTTGGTTATTTTTGTCCAAACAAAAGTATCTGTAGTGGTAGGCTTCAAAATGAACAAGAAATGGAAGAATACATCAGGGGGTCTAATCGTTTTATTCCTTTTGACTTTACATTAAAATATGATGTGAAAACTGAGAACTAAACCCTTCTTTTTGTCTTTTATATGATGACTCTACATTTGTTTCCCAGATTCTACCACGAGTAAATAAGTCGGTAAATAAGAATGGCTCATGTTGAACATTGTTGTGACTGCAGGTTAGCACATATGTCAGAGAGACAATGAAAGTGATGTGGATAGATGCAGTCTGTCCACCCACTCTCCTCCATCCCTTAATAAAAAAAAAAAAAAAAAAAACTTTCATTGGAACGCAACTTCCCGACTAAATAAAAGCTCTATCTTTGAAAATATGTTTACTTGTACACAATATGACATTTCAGACACGTTACTACCACTTTCAGACAAGTTATATATCAAGAAATAAACTTTCCATTGTCAGATATATCCCTGTTATCCATTTCAATCCTAGGACTTGGTAAGGGTTATCATTTACGACAGAGCTGTTAATAAATATTAATTAATAAGATGATAACAAACGCTGTTTATTTCCCTGTTAGTAACTGTAACCCATTTCAGCATTCATTCATCTCTCTCAAGTAATATTCACCATATACTTATGGTTTCTTGCACAAAGAAAGCCTGTATATTCACCCCTCCATTTTTTTTTTCTATGTTCTAATGGTAACGTATTCATTTAGGTTGATTTTGATCCCTACCTTGAACCCGTTTTTTTATGAAAAATAAATAAAACGATGACTCATGTTGTGAGGCAATTGACCTAGACTGAAGCCATAACTAAGTAGTGTTCATGTTCAGGGCATCTCAGTTGTAACCTGGCAGCTGATGGATTCAAACCTGGAACCCCTGATGCTCAAATTCGGTTCCTTAACAACCATACACTTTAATTCAATAATTTATTTACATAGAGATGCTTATTTTTCCAAGAAGAGGATTAGGTAAAAGTCGATTTGCTGTGAACCTTTTTAGCATCCAGGAATCATTTTCTCACAACAGCCTGGTTCCCATTATTTTGACTGACTGTTTGACGTGGATCCAGTTGTGAGCTCAATCTGACGTCACCATGATAATCATCTCACGCAGTCATTTCACCCTTGTTCCCTTTTTGTTTATTAAGGATTACTTGAAATAATATATTAATGCTACATTATTGTTAATAATTTTTGAAGCATTTTTTTTTCCTTTCTGTTCTGTTCAAATCTTTACCAGGATTAACGGGATTCGTTTGTTTGCTTCAGTTTATCCCTCTTAATGCTTCTCCTCACCAATGTTCACTTTCTAACCCACGTTTTGGCAAAAACCCTTCAGACACAAATATGTTCCGCCCGACAATCTTGTGTAAATATTCCGAGTTTAAAACATTTATTTCAGAAAGTATTATTTTTGAAGGAGCCCTGAGTATAAGACAGACGTTTGTCGATTTGAGTTTTACATGAAGGGAATAATACAATACGTTTTAAAAACGTTTTTTCGTCTAGTAACTGTATTTAAAGCTTAAAATTAATGACGAAAAACATTAAATGTCAAGATAAAGGGAATGATAACATTTTAACATGTGCCAATGACTCATTTCGATTTATTGCTCTTTGAGCGAAGGTTTCTTAGCTTTCGATCCAGTCAAGGGCCAGAGGTTAGCTAGTGGACGTCACTATAAAGACTGACCAATGGAGAGGCGGACGAGACAACCTTTGACCAATGACAGCAGGGGTTCTCGGAGTGGGCGAGGCTTGTGGCATAAGCGTAAGGGAGTCTTGATGTGCTGTTGTCCATTTAAAGTAAAATCCCATAGGATGGTAATGAAATGTAAGTGTGCGAAGGTTTTTTTTTTTTTTACAACGTAAAACGCGCCGTATTAACGCAGAAATGTTCTATTTTTTGGTGAGGTAAGAAGAAGAAAACAGCGGTCAGATATTTGGAGTGTTTTTTCTTCACAGATATATTCAAACAAGTGTCTTTTTTAACGTAAATTTCCGGCTGTGTCATCCATACAATGTCAGTGTGATGCTTCTGTGTTTCCCCTCAGCCCCCGCTCACTCGAGACATGGTGGATTTAGGCCGAGTGTCGAACCCTCCTACTGTAACGCAGATTTAATCCTCGAGGAATCCAGGAATTAGACGCACCCCCCGCTTGTCTGACACTTGGAAATATGGGAATGTGTTGACGCAGCGGCAGCGGCAGTAGCTGCGCGCCGGACAGCGCAGACTGCAGGGACGAGTGCCGGTCCGCGAGAGGAGACGCCGGGTCTCCGTCGTCTGAAGCGCCATGAGACACCTCCTGGACGACGACTGGAAGACGGACCACTGAGAAAACCAGACAGACACAGGGGACACGCGAAAGATTTTTTTTTTTTTTTTTTTTTAATGAAGTGAGACGGAGTAGACAGAATGAAGGAGAAATCCAAGAACGCCGCACGGACGCGGCGGGAAAAGGAGAACAGTGAATTTTATGAACTGGCCAAACTGTTGCCCCTGCCCTCGGCCATCACCTCCCAGCTGGACAAAGCCTCCATCATCAGACTGACCACCAGTTATCTGAAGATGAGAATAGTCTTCCCTGAAGGTAACACATCTTCCTTTTAATGTAAAAGTAGCCACAGTCAGCATGAAATAAACACAATGCTGCTGTAGGCTTGAAAAAATAGCTATTGGAAATGGAAGTGATATTATTATTTTATAGAAATAATAACAACTACATTATTATTATTATTATTATTATTATTATTATTATTATTATTATTATTATTATAACAATGTACTTCAAATATTTTACATTTTAAATTTACTATACATCTGCCTGTATAGAATAGGCAAATTATATGACCATATATATGTTTTTTTTTTTTTTTAGTATATGTAGGATTGTGGGATGATCAAACTAATATATATATATACACTGTATATCTATATATGTTAGTTAATGAGATTAGCTCTGCTATTTAGCAACTAATTCTGATAGTTTAGCAATTCAAACGACTGTTAAAGACTGGAAAAGGATGGAACATAATAATGACCTCACTTGCACTTTTATAGATAGATAGAATGACAGACAGAGAGACAGACAGGCGAAAGTACAGCGAATATATGGACAGATAAATAGGTAGACAGGTAGACAGGCAGACAGACAGACAACAGACAGAAAGACAGACGGATATGTTGTTTATCTTGCAGTGTCCTTGTGTGTTTTGAAAGGCACTTCTAAATAAAATGTCTTATTATTATCATTACATAGAGACAGACAGACAGACAGACAGATAGACAGATAGATAGATAGATAGATAGATAGATAGATGGATAGATAGATAGATAGATAGATAGATAGATAGATAGATAGATAGATAGATAGATAGATATATAGATAGATAGATTTGTCCTGTGACCTCCTCTCCGTGTCCACAGCATGCCCTGATGTGGTTTCTCCGGGGGGCCCTCGTGGCCCCTGGTAGCAGATTATCCGTGATGAGTTTCCATCCTCCGTGACTGCTGCCGAGCCGCACATATTAGTGCGACGCGCACATCTGAGTACTGTGAACATGGACCGGAGCTGAGGAGCAGATTGTGTTGTGATGATGTGGAGATGGTGGAATAAAAAATACAGAGGGAATACAGAGCCGGGATTATCTGGTCTCGTGTTAACCTCTTGATTAGATAGCTGCCAGTGTTTAAAGGGTTAATTCCTGGCTAGGATTAGTTAATCTTAATCCTGATGTCAAGGTTTTACAAATTAGGCTGAGATATAACATAGTTCACAACCACCAAAGATGCTGCATGTTGAGCGGTGGTATACGTCATTACTAGACTGCGCATTGAAATTGCGCACACATGGACCTAAACGTATTACGGTATTATTTATTAATGTTACAGTAGGAGCATTATTTCACCTGGACCTGTCCTCTCTGCCTCTGTGTGTGTCGAAAGCATCGATTCAATAATAACCAGTGAGTCCCATGAATAAGACATCAGGCAGGATGAGGGGGTAAAAAGGCTCTGCAGCAGGATCCTGATCTTTTTCATTCTTCCTAGCCTCATAAATAATTAAAATAATAATAAAGTTAAAAAAAAAATAAAAATAAACCTCCACGAGACTGCACATCATTATTCCTCTGGTCTGAATAACGGACGAGCAGAGCCAACAAGGACTACGGATATACCTGAAAATGGAACATCATTGGTCAGCACTCCGCATGTCCGACGTGGACAGAATAAAAGTCTGACTGTCACACTGTGGTGGTCCACGTGGTGTCACCTGGACTGGACTCATCAGCTGAATATGCAATTACAATGGTCTCGTTAGACATCCCAGCGTCATAGAGAGTCAGTTCAACCTACCTGGACCTGGTTCTAATTAGAAACTGGTTCTGACCAATTTTTAAAATTGTTATTATTTGGCCGCAGTTCTGATTAAGAAATATAGTTGGATGAGGTCAGGATTCCTTCACTGTATGGTCGACATTAGGGTCAAAGTCTAAAGTCACAAATGTATTGATTAATAAGTATGAAGAATTTAAGAATAATATATATGTATAAAGTAACTGATGTGAAGACATGTTTCATTGTGTACAGTCGATGAAACGTTAACATTTTGCTGTATAATATTATTTGTATTCATATATATACAATACAGTTTTGACAAACTTACAGTATATATATATATATATATATATATACATATATCTGCCAGAAGTTAACAAAATTTCACGATAAAAATAATAACAACAAAAAGGTGATAATTATTCTTACAGCTGCTTTAAATTGTATTTACCTTTTTTTTTTTCCACACTGCATTTTTAGCGTTTTAGGATATTTTTGGGCAAACATCACGCAATTCCTACTATTTCTATATACATTTCCTACCCGGAAATATTTCGGTTTTTCGTGAAATTATTTATTTGATTGTGCCATCCTTTTATTCTCTTCTTCTTCACTGTGACAATTTAACGCGTCAGATAAAATAACTTTTTTTTTTTTTACATCGGGGATGTAACACCGTCGGCCGCGAACAGATGGAGTCTTTATAGAAGCCACATGCTGTAATAAATAAATGTAAAATAAAATCTAACAAAAAATAGGAACGACGGTCAGTGTCAGTGACCGAATAAATATTACGAACCAGTGGTTGGAGTTAATGGGAGGATGGAGTGACTGAGAAATGACCAGTCCTGAATCAGGCCTCGGTCTATAGACCACCTCACAGACCAACAATATCTATCTTTTTAGCTCTGAGTACAGTAGTTTGTTAGATTCTTCACAGATTTATTATGGTTAATGTCATTTTTAAGTGTAAAATATGTTAATTGTTGATATTACAGTATAGGGATTTCGATGTTTTATGCATATTAAATATTAAAATAATATATTTTTTATTAATATTTGGTTCTGTTTGGTGTGGCTGTTATTTACATTACCCAATCGAATAACTGCACTTAGTTACACGTGACAGCAGCAATAAATTCAGTGAAAATAAAGAACAGAGGCGCAATAGGAAAGAACAAAAATAATAATAATAAAAAAAAAGCACAACTCAAGCCAGTTTTGATAACCAGATGCAGAAGATATGTGTATACACCGACTACATACTACTGTGAAAGGGAAATGAGTACATATAGAGTCGATATGTATATACCTGAAGAGAGACGTGTATCAAATGAACCGTTCACATCATTTATTTAAGGTGGTTGCCATTCATCCATCTTTTAAACACTGTATTCCCCTGGTCCTGCTGTGATTCCGTGATGACGGTGATCACCGCAGAGGGAACAGCGACCGTGCGCCGCTGAGATGCTGTTTATCCCGACGAGGAGCATTTGCATTTCAATAGGCCTGTGTACACACACACACAAACACAAACAGATGCACAAACACGCACAGTTTGTGCTCCATTTCTCTCTCTCCTCTTTTTTTTTTCTTTTCTGAACAAATATAGACACTCTCCAAGTCTATTTGTACTGGGACTGTGTGTTTTGCAGCCCTAAGGCTGCAGATCGCATCGCTCCTTCTCTAAATAACTATAATCTGAGACTTGCGTTGTGTTGGTCATTGCTATTTAAAAGTGGGCTGTTCAACCACACACGCTGCTGCACTACACACGGACCATAGGTGTTCATTTGAGGACAATTTGAAGCTGTGATCACTATTTGAAGATAGAGTTTTATTTATTACATAAATTAAAGTATTTTTTTTTCCTTGGACTCACCACCCGCAGAAAGACGGTGCAATGTGATTTGGGTGACAGTGATGGAAACTGCGGCTTCCTATAGCAATGGTGTCAAAGTCATACCAGGGGGCTGTAAATAAAAGATTACAAATGTAACTACTGTAAAACATGATTATTATTTTTATTTGTAAAACTAATATTGTTGCTTGTGTAATTAAATCGGTTTCCTATCAGGTTAGGAAACTCTCCTGCCTAGACTTTACATTATGTATGGAAACTCCTGCGATCCATACAAAACTCGGCAGACCGCATTTGTCTCCCGGGCCATGAGTTTGACACATGTGCCCTAGAGGTTTCATCCCCTTCATGGTTTTATAAAAAACATTTGGAAGTTAGAGCCCGCAGAGTTAGTGTGAATTGAACAATATAGAGACATAAGTTCAGTGTCAACTCAGTCAGTGTTTGAAATTACGAGTTTAGTTGTGGACCATTGGACTTCTTCCTGGAGCTTGAAAAATCCTTTTGTTCTACAACTGAGGAACTCGATCAGTTTCTCAAAAACAAACCAAAAAAAAAAGAACTTGGTTAAAGAAGTAGTTACATGTAGCCCACCCAACTACAGTTCAAGAGAGACTTGACTTGTCTGCAGGGGCCAATCAGAGGAAAGCAGGGCTGTTGTACATGAAACGGTGTGGGCAGAGCAAAAAAAAAAAGTCTGGATAGAGACAAAGTATAAAAATGTAAATAGCTGTGAATATGTAAATAATAGATATTTGTAATTGTTGTTGATTGTAGTAATATTGCCTAAAAATAATAATAAAAAAACTCAGATATACAAATATAACTTAATTAAAGTTAAAGTTTTCTGTTTTTCTTTTTTATTATTTGAGATCAGGTAAAATGTAATCAAATGTATATTAAAGCATGGCCAAAAGAAGATAAACTATAGGAAAGTAAACAAACAAAATATTAGCCAAAATCCCTTGAATCAAAATTTGATTTAATGTCAGTATGAATTAAACTGTCTTAAAGTAAAACAAAAAACAGCTAAGATTGCTTTTACCCCAGTAGTTAAATAAAAAATGTGGTTTTA
>JAFBJS010007109.1:0-17525 GCA_016785265.1 Paraplagusia blochii
AGTTGTGTTACCATGTGAGAAAAGTTGTCTTGGGTAAAAGCACCCGACTTCACCTCCACAGTCTAACTCTAAATCCACCAGGATTTAAAAAAAAAACTGGAGGAAAAATGTGTCTCTGTGAGCATTCACATGCACATGTACATGCACATGATACCTGAAGACAAAACAGATTAACACATCTCTAATAGTATGTAGTTTGCCTGCTGTCAGCATTGCAATGCCCTTGGGCACTACAGCAGCACCATAAAAAAAAAGAAAGAAAACGCTTTATCCAATTCCCAGACGAAACAGAGAAAAAGAAGAAACGGAGCAGAGGGCCATTTTTCTTTTTTTTTTTTTTTAAGTGATGTGCTGGAGAAAAGTGATGACGAAACAATGATCCCTGACAACTTCAAAGTTGTATATGGATCCAGGTCACCTGTTAATGTAGTAATGTGCCCTGAAGACCTGCATTCATTATTGTTGACCCAGTCATGTTCACTCTGGAGCAGTATATTAGGAGATTACTAAGATAGATGGATAGATAGATGGATTGATGGATGGAGCAGTAAATCACATAATTGTTTTTATCTCATCTTGCAAAACCTTAGGCAGACAAAAGTTTAAATCTTTAAAAATGTAGATTCTTGTCTTTAAATTTAGCTCAATACATTTTGTAATGATCGCTCGTAGCTTTGATAACCTAGACAAGATCAATACACAACAAACAATTGGATAATGCAGTATTCAGTATTAGTACTGTCTAACTGATTCTTCTCTTCTGTTCTTCTCTTTGACTGTCTCAGGCGTCGTATGATCTCTCATTATCTCCCCTTCTGTTGTCAGCCACTCTCTTCTTCAAAATTATCTTCTTTGTGCCCTCGTATTTCTTGAATCTGTCAATCTATTTCCATTCACCATCTCTATAGTCAAATGTGTGTGAAAGGCTTTTACAGTTTAGGAAGGGATATATAGCAGAGGGACACGGGGCGTTATGTTTCGCCTCTACTTTGTGATTTTTGCCTTCTTGCTGTGGGTCTTTCCTCAATAGGAAACAAATCAGTGTTTTTCTTCTTCTGAAGACATATGCCAAATAAACAATTATGTAGCAGCCACTAGGGAGTAAGAGTGCCGGTCCCAAGCCAGGATGAATGGTAAGGGTTGCGTCAGAACCCTGACGTAAAACTTTGGCCAAATCAGAGATGCAAGACAACAAAAAGATTTACAAACCGGATTTTCCGGGGCCCGAGCAACGACCGCAAACAGTGTTGATAACTGACAGGGCACTGTTGGAAATTGGACTACTGTTGGTCGAAGACAAAGAAGAAGAGAAGGGCGATTGATTAAGGCAAAGAGGGAAACAAGGAAGGTTAGAAGTGTTGGTCTGAAGGTGGGAACCCTGAATGTAGGTACAATGACAGGAAAAAGTAGAGAGCTAGCTGACATGATGGAGAGAAGAAGAGTGGATGTGTTGTGTGTGCAGGAGACCAGGTGGAAGGCCAGCAGGGCTACAAATATTGGAAGAAGTTTTACATTAATCTACCATGGATTAGATTGGAAGAGAAATGGAGTAGGGGTGATCCTCGGGGGTATGCTAGAAATGTGGTGGATGTGAAACGAGTGTCGGACAGGTTGATGTGTGTGAAGGTAGAAATAGAAGGGGATAAAGTTGATGACCCATGCTATTATTATTATTTTTTTTTAACTCTAATAATCCCGTGGGAGTTCCTGGAAATTATGCCTCTGCATTTTACCCATCGTTGTAGTGAGCTGGGTGCTGCTGGCTGAGCCAGTGCCCGGGGAGCAGTGTGGGGGGACAATGCTCAGGGCACCTCAGCAGTAACTTGGAGGTAGGTTGATTCGAACCGGGGGCCATGTGTACCCAAGTCGGCTTCCTTGAACACTTGGCCACCAGCTGCTCGGAAACAGGCCCCAGCGAGACACTATTAAGATTTTGGAAAGAGTAGTTGAGACTAAGTTGAGGAAGGAGGTAGAAAATTGCGAACAACAGTATGGTTTTATGCCGAGAAATAGAACCACAGATGCAATATTTGCCTTGAGGATGTTGTGAGAGGAAGAGGGTCAGAAGGAGCTTCATTGTGTTTTTGTAGATTTAGAAAAGGCCTATGATGGGGGCCAAGGGAGGAATGGTGTTTTTCTATGAGGAAGTCATGAGTGGCAGAGAAGTACGTTAGACTGGTGCAGGATATTTACGAGAACAGTACAACAGTGGTGAGGTGCACTGTCTGAAGGACAAACAACTTTAAGGTGGAGGTGGGACTTCATCAAGGGCCCCTTCTTGTTTGCTTTGGTGCTGGACAGATTGATAGATGGCGTCAGAAAGGAGTCTCCATGGACGATGATGTTTGCAGATGACATAGTGATCTGCAGTGAGGATAGGCAACTGCTAGAAGAGAACCTTGAGATATGGAGGTTTGCACTGGAGAGAAGAGGAATGAAGGTCAGTTGTAGCAAGACAGTGTATGTGTGTGAATGAAAAGGGGAACAGTGGAACGGTGAGGTTACAAGGAGCAGAGGTGGTGAAAGTGATTGATTGTTGCGGGGAGGTGAAGAATAGACTACAGGCAGGATGGAACAACTGGAGAAAGGTGTCAGGAGTGATTTGTGATAGCATTGTCAACTAAGGTGAAAAGAAAGGTTTACAGGACAGTTGTGAGACCAGCCATGATGTATAGATTAGAGACACTAGGAATAGGTAGAAGACGAGGGAGAGCTGGAGGTGGCAGAGTTAAAGATGCTGAGATTCTCTTTATGGGTTAGAAGGATAAGGACAAGGATAGACAGGATCAATAATGAGGTTACCAGGGGGATAACACAGACATGAGGAAAAGCTAGAGAAGCCAGATTAAAATGGTATGGAAATGTTTAGAGGAGGGACAGAGATTACATTGGTATGTATGCCAGAGATGGAGCTGCCAGGTAAGAGAGGAAGAGGAAAGCCAAAGAAGGGGTTTTATGGATGCAGAGAGAGAAGACATGTAGGTAGTTGGAGTTAGAGTTGGGGATACAGAGGACAGAGTGAGATGGAAATTGTTGACTCGCTGTGGCAACCCCTGAGAAAAGACATAATCCGAAAGGGAAAAAAAAGAAACAATTATGAATCAACATTCCTAGTAAATGCCCATCCATCCAGGTTCTCTCATTGACACATTCACTGTATTTCTGACAGTAAACTTTTTTTTCTTTTTCTTTTCCACTGAGCTCTCTCTCTCCGTCAGACCACCAACATCCAGGCTGACTGACACCCAGAAGTGTTGGTTGTCATCACAGTGAAGAACAACAGAAGTTCAGTGGAGTTACCATGACCGTGTTTGTCATTGTCTCTTTATGTTGTCACTTTAAGTGTGACAAATATCCGTGGCTGTTCCTCCATCACAGTCCCCCCGTTACAGTCTGCATGTCTGTAGGTCTTGAGTGGACTTCACCAGCATTGGATTTCTGCCTTCATTTTTTTCCGACATAAGCTGAACCAGCCCCATATAAGCATAATTGTGTAAACCCCCTATCAGTTGCCTCCAAAAATGAAAACCTGATAAGACAAATCCAAGGTTTCATTGAATGCCCCACAAATAATTGGGGCTATAAGTGGCTGTATATGAAAGTGAAATTCACTGGATGACAGCACTGCAGCTAATTTAATTAATGTCATACTCATAGAGTGGTTTGTACAGATAAAAATAAATAGTACCACGCCATTTTTAGTATTGCTTGATACAGGTTAAGATTTTACACATCCAAACAAATAGGCAGAATGACCACCACTGTAATCCAGTGTTGATCAACCTATGCTGGAAAACATATTTACTTCCCCAAAGCACCTCACTCTGAGAATGTTTGAGACCAGACTAGTCAGTTGACACTAATATTGAAATGCACATCTTATACACATAATCAGTGAAACAAACCAAATGTTTGGTGCTTTTTCCAATATATATATATTTTTTAATGATAATATAATGTGATATAATGAGTCAATCTATTTGTTTATAATGGGTCAAAAAATAACAGACGAACAAATGCGATATACCTGTTATTATGTGTGTCCCTGTTCCTGCAGTATATAAATCCAAGTTTGTTTTTTTTTCCTTTGAATTCAGCTTTTATTCACTCCCACTTGCTATAGAAAATATACAAAACTACTCAGTGACAAAAGAAACATTTGTGTGTCTTTTTCACAATTGACCATACAGAAGGTGACAAAGAACATTCTTTTCAAACCTCAGCTGATAAATAGAACAAGGCTGAGACCAAATATTTTACAGAAAGCACAGCTGCTGTGTCTTTAGACTTGGTAAAAAATGAATTAAACCTTGTTATATTTATTTTCACTTTTTAACTTTGCCATGCAGCATTAGGTTTAATGTCACCAATAAAAAAGTTTATACAATATGGAAAAAGTTGGTCGCTGCAGAAAAAAAGGGAAAAAAGAGCAAAGAATGTGTGAAGGGATGACATCCTTTCAGCTGGACTGATGATTTGGGCTTCGAGAACAAAAGCAGCCTCAGCACAGCGTCTGCTGTGGGAGTTCACACTGTTCACAGAGAAGGGAGCTACTGAGCTACTGTGTTTTCCCTTTCTATTACCCAAAGGTCTTAATTAGTTCAGTCTAATCATGCACTTCCATAATTGACTACTGTGGTTTATTCTTTTCATCTACCACTTCACTGCCTGAAACCAAACTATTGTGGGACACTTTGTGGGACTCATTGGTGGTGTGATACAGAGATCTCTAATTTTATTATTTAATGATTAATAGAAATTCATTATTTAATAAATGAAAATATTTCATATTTTTATTTACCACCATGAGTTGTAAAATTAATAGAAGCCCCTTCCCACAAGTTGGATTGACTGGATGGCTACTTCTTGACATATGGTTAAGCTGCTCTCACAACAGCTCAATGGGGTTTATCTGTTGACTGCGCTGGCCTCTCCATTACAGATAGAATAACAGTTGCCTGCTTCTTTTCTTGCACAATTTGGAGGTGGGCTTTGGGTTGATAAAATTGGCTCCAATCAAGCACTGTTCACAGGGTATGGCATGGCATTGCAAAATGGAGTGATGGTCTTCCTTATTTAAAATCAAAGCAACCCCAGACCATCACATTACCCCTACCTTGCTTGATTGATGGTGTCAGGCACTCTTCCAGCATCTTTCCAGTTGTTCTGGAAATCACAAAAATTCTTCTGTGTGATCCAAACACCTCAAACTTTGACTCGTTTGCCATTAACACATTTTTTTTTCAATCTTCCTCTGTCCAATATATGTGTTCTTTTGCCTAAATTAATCTCTTTCTTTTATTGGCCAGTCTCAGATTTCTGTCCCACTCAGCCCTGAAGGCCAGCATCCTGGAGTTGCCTCTTCACTATGGATGTTGACACTGCCGTTTTGCGGGTACTATTTTATGAAGCTGCCAGTTGAGGACATGTGAGGTGTCTTTTTCTCAAACTAGAGACTCTGATGTACCTTCTTCTTCTTGCTTACTTGTGCATCGGGGCCTCCCACTTCTCTTTCTACAGCTTTTTGTGGTGTTCTCTGAAAGTAGTAGTACACACTGTCTTCTGTTTGGAATGCTCTTGGAAAGCAGTAGCCTTCATTTCCAAGAACAAGGACAGACAGTCGAGTTTCACGTGAAAGTTCTCTTTTTTAATCGACCCCACAAATGTGATGCTCCAGATACTCAACCTGCTCAAAGTAAGGTCAGTTTTATAGATTCTCTAACCAGATAAACAGTTTTTAACTGTGCTAATACAATTGCACATTAGTTTTCTAATCATCCATTAGCCTTTCTCATGCAATGAGCAAACACATTGTACCATTAGAACACTGGGGTGATAGTTGGTGGAAATGGGCCTCAAACACCAATGTAGATATTGCACTAAAAAAAATTTGCAGCTAGAATCATCCGTCAGTCGTCGTCAGTCATTTACCACATTAGCAATGTATAAAGTGTATTTCTGATTAGTTTAAAGTTATCTTCGTTGAAAAAAAACAGTGCTTTTCTTTCAAAATAAGGACATTTCTAAGTGACCCCAAACTTTTGAACAGTGGTATATATGAACACTATTCTGTGTAGCATTTGCTTATCAGGAATGTTGAAAACTCGTATGCCTCTCTCTCTTGGCACACATTTTTATGTGGTCATTAACCTTGTAAACAACCATCACAGGCTCATTGAACAACAGTAGTGATAAACATGAATTTTCTAATCCTAAACCTTTTTTTTTCTGTTTAGTTTTTATGTTTACCTTGTTCACAGTGTTCTGACCAATCTGAGAGAAGAGTCCTTCCAAAGGAAAGAAAAAGGATAATAAAGAATCTCATCTTGACGACTTCAGGCTGCAAATCAAAAGTTTAATTTGGCTTCCATTAGTCTTCAAGGGCTTTTCTTAACACTGCAGATCAGTGTTCAATGTCACGAGGGATAAAAGTGCAACTGCTGCAGCAGTAACATGCCATCACCTTGTCGAATTACCTAGGCCTGTGTGTTGGGCTCAGTCCATTGGTGCTGCCCTAATAAAGCAGTTGGTCATTGAGCAAAAATTTTTATTTGCACTTGTTTCCCAAGGTTAATTGGATAATTTATAAGGAGCCCATTGTAAAGCCCCCTCTATGCATGGCAGTTCAGCTGGGGTAGCATCAGATTTACATGGATGCACACAGGTTTGCTCAGCATACACAACACAGCCCTTATCAAAGTTCGGCAGTCTAATTACAGCTCAGGCTCAGGCTTTAGTGAGCATTGATTGGAAGATAAATGTTAGCACACCTGTGCTCTGGATCCATTATGATCTTTATCTTAATGACTCTGGGAAAAAGCTTCATTAAGGCTCATTACTATGATGCGAGGCATTGATCATTAATGAGTTTACTGCGGCAGTTGGAAGTCGGTAACAGAAAATGCAGCTATTTGTATGGGTTTTCATCTCTTTAACTAATATTTCACAGAAAGATTTTTCTTTTGTTGATTCATTTTATTTAAATCCAGGGGAGGAGGCCAGAGTTTCAACAGCAGATGCCACTAATTTATTTTCATGTCATGTTTGTGATTGGTCCAGATAATTGGAGGTTTGACAGTGAGGAGCCAATGATTTCCAAATGCAGTGTGGCCCAGATCTGCCAGGTAGCGAAGATCTGGTAGCAGTGCTGACACCATCTGAAGACAACCATCCTTGGATTATAATGAGGTGTGAAATTACATTATGAAGAGAGAAGCCTTCACTCCAGTCAGCACACTTTCTCATGCCAACTTTGGGAAAATGAAGCAGAGGACCCTGAGCTTGAGGACAATTTTGGAAGCTGATGAGTGAGTTGAGGGATGTAGCACCGGAGGAGAGATTTGAATGCAAAGAGCAACATAATCATGATGGCCAGAATGGTGAGCAGAGTTATTTTAGGAACCAGGTTGCTGGAAAAGAAGTAATGGAAGGGAATGATTGACATTTGCGAGCTGAACTCACCCTACTTTGGAAGGAGTGAATTTTTGGTCAGTGAAGAATTGGTTTGCATTTACATCATTTTTAATATTTTACACACCAGGGTGAAATTACAAGCAATATAACAAGCTTTAAGTGCAACAGCACATTATCTCTGAGTAGACAGCATGTAGGAGTATAAAAAGCAGCAAAACCTTTTCAGCTAACTGTTGTCTTGCAATTTTTCACAAAAGAAAGATATTTGACCTCAGCTAAAGGCAGAGGAATATCTCCTGTTTTCAAAACTAATTTCCTTACCTTCATGGTTAAAGTGAAGTGGTAACGTAGATGAGGGAAAAAAAACCTGACATTTAAATGCAAGAAATGAAATTTCAGGAACTAATTTGGTAAAAAGTTGCTTCCGCTGTTCTCCAAACTCTTTGGCCATGACACTCGAGATTATGAGCTGAAGCTTCTCCGTCCTATGTATGCCGAGTGAAAGTTGGATAAACCATGACAGACATTTGGGTTGCACAGAGAGTAGATTATTGAAACCAGCCACTAGGGAGCACAAGCCAGTGTTTTGAATTCCCAAGTCGAGATAAATGGTGAGGGTTGCATTAGGAAGGGCATCCAGTGTAACATTTTGGAAAAAACAAATATCATCTAAAACTCAGCAAAACAATTTCCATACTGGAGTGGTGGGGCCCCGGGTCCAACAGTGTTGTTAACCTTACTTGGTACTGTTGGAAATTGAACCACTGTTGGTAGAACACAGAGCAGCCAATTGTTTCAGGTTAAAGGGGAAAAGAAGAAGGTTGGAAGTATTGCTCTGAAGGTGGGAGCCAGGAACCTAGGTACACTGACATGGAAAAGTAGTAAACCAGAAATGTGCTAGAAAGTTATGTGCTGGACTTGGTTGTAGAGAGTATCCCCATAGGAGAGAGAGTGGTGATTGGAGCATATTTAATAGTCATCTAGGGGAAAATAACAGAGGTGGTGAAGAAGTTTTGTAAATACATTTGCAAACATTCTAAAAAATGTTTTTTCACATTGTCATTATGGGGTGTTCTGTGTAGAACTTTTTAGGAAAAACACAGAGAAACATAGTTGTACAGATAGGCAAATGAGAGATAATAAACTGGAAAGGGTGTACAGTAGGTGAGGTTGATTAAGGACAGGGATGGGCATGTAATTACCAGGGAGGAAAGTGTGCTAAGAAGGAAAAGTAAAGAATGCCCTGAAGAGGATGAAGACTGAAAAAGCTGTTGGTCTCAGAGACATATCAGTAGAAATGTAACTATGATAAGGGAAATGGTGGCAAATATATCTCAATAGGTTGTTTAACAGAATTTTAGAGACTGACAAGATGCCCGATGAGTGGATGAATAGTGTTCTGGTGCGTACAATGAAGGTAAGGAGAAGCTCAGTTAGAGCTGCATTGTGTTTTTATAGATTTTAAAAAGGCTTATGATGGGGTGCCAAGGGAGGAATTAAGGTTTAGTGTGAGCAAGTCAGGAGAGGCAGAGAAGTATGTTAGACTGGTGTACGACATGTATTACAACAGTCCAATAGTGGTGAGGTATTCTGTTGAAAGGACCAAAGATTCCAGGTAATAGAGGAATCTAAGAGGTCAGAACCTCTTCTTGTTTGCTTTAGTGATGGATAGTTGACAGATGATGCCAGGAGTCTCCATGGACAATGATGTTTGCAAATGGCATTGTGATCTTGTCTGTGAAGGGGTTTAGTTCTAAGCAACTGGACTTCTTGGAGTTGAAAGACGTTTCATTTCTCAACTGAGGAACTTTGTCAGTTTCTGGTTTTTGTTGGAGGGAACTCTAGTAGTTTTACTACTCTAGACCTATACATGGAAGGCATAGAAACTCAAGCTTTAATCTCCTTTAGAGGGTTATGTTAACGATGCATGGGCCACGATAAGAAGGCAAGAAGTGGAGGCTTTTACTAAATACATCAATTCAGTCAACAACTACATCAATTTCACCAGGGAGGAGACCAAAGACGGAAAACTTCCTTTCTTGGACTGTGAGTTATCAGTTGGGAAAAATGGAGACACAGAGGTCTACGAAACCCACACATACTGACCAGTACCTACTCTTTGACTCTCACCATCCACTAGAACACAAGCTCAGTGTCATCAGGACTCTGCAACACCGGGCAGACAGTATCCCTTCCGGAGCAGAGGGGAAAGAAAAACAACACACACACATAAGACAGGCCTTGAAAACGATGTGCATATTTTGGACCAGGAGGACAGATGGTGGAGTAAAGGAAGCCATCTATGGCCATCTAGAACAACCAATTCTGAATAGAGGGGCAGGTCTGTGTCATCAATTGTCTGCTTCATACCATTCTGCTACACCCGTCTAGAGAAGCCAGCTCATCAATACCAGAGCAGGCTTCTCTAGACGGATGTAGCAACGACTCCCATTCACATCTGGACATGTGACAAGAAAACTGCTCATTAACATCAGGAGCAGTTTCTGTCTAAACAAGTGAGATCAAAACAACTTTTCACACCTTTGCTCAGTGGTGAAGGGAGTGGTCTAGAGCAGTATAACAACTAGAGTTCCCTCCAACAACTAGAAAGTGGCAAAGTTCCTCAGTTGAGGAATAAAATGTCTTTCAACTCCAAGAAGAAGTCCAGTTGCTTACAACTCAGCCTTTTTTGGACATTGTGATCTTTAGTGAGAGTAGGCAGCAGCTAAAAGAGAACCTAGAGAGGTTGAGGTTAGCACTAGAGATAAGAAGAATAAGGGTTGGTGGTAGCAGGACAGGATATGTGCGTGAATAAAAGGGAATACAGTGGAACAGTGAGGTTACAAGGAGTAGAGGTGGTGAAGAGTTTAGATACTTGGGATCAACTCCTCAGCAGAGGAGATTGTGTACGAGAGGTGTAGAATAAACTACAAGCATGATAGAACAGATGGAGAAAGGTGTCACATGATCTGTGATAGCGGAGTGTCAGCTAAGGTGAAGGAACAGGAATAAGGTGAACTTAACAGTACGGTTGTGGGACCAGCCGTGACGTGTGGTTTAGAGACACTTGCAGTGAGGTACAATGCAAACAAGAAGGGACAAACAGAGGGATAATGCAAACAAGAAGGTTTGGAGAAAAATCTAAAGAAGCTAGATTAAGATGGTAAGTTTGGACATGTTCAGAGGAGGGACAGTGGATATGTGAGTAGAAGGAGTTGGACTATTTAGAAGTTTAATTTAGAAATGGTTTGTGAAATGTCTGCATTTGGAGATTTGCCAAAACTGGCTTTTAAAGAAATGCATGGATGTATTTTTGCAGTACTCTCTTCACAAGACAAGCTGAAAGAGGAAGAAGAAGATACTAGAATATGGAAACATTAACCAAACAAACAAACATCATTCATATTCACATCATACAGACCAATATGTGATGCCTAAAATTATCATGTTGGGTAGATGTAGGGCAGGGAAGAGAAGCTTGACACCAGGGTTGGCAAACTCCAATCCACAGTAGGTCAAAATTAAATAATAGCACAAAGTCTTGGCCAAACTTAGTCTTTATTGAAAAAAACAACATCAGATGCTCATGGTCTCAGTTCTTTTCAGGTCTGTAATGTAGGATGTCAATGAAGGGCCTCAGCCATTAAGGTCAAGGGTAAAGAGTTAAGTAAGGCAACTGGACCTCAGTTATTTGGAAAACAATTTTTATATGTATCAAGTTTTTATATAATATAAAATAAATGACTCAGTAACAGAGAAACGTTTGCTATCTACAGTACATATTAATTTATTTCAGTTCTTTAATCACAGCAGTCTTGGTCAGTATTGCATTTTTTTGGCCTGTGGGTGGTTCAAATAATTTGCCTAATTTGTTTCCATCCTCTCTCAGGAGATGGCTCAAACAACTGTTAAATTACACTGACATGGCAGTGGCAGAGTAACTGAGATTAAATGAGGAATGATGAAGAGGAAGAGAGGATGAGGGAGGGGGAGTCTGAGAGAATTACAGTAGATAGAGATGTATGCCCTGCAGCAAGAGGTATTTTTAACGTCTAAGAATCACGGTCATATGCATGGAGGCAGACCAACAGTCCTGTTCACAAGCATACCTTGTGTCCTGTCTGGAGACAGGCCTACAATCCTGTCCACTTTAGAGGCAGAACTAAAATCTTGTCCATAGACATATCTACTGCCTCTCTGGAGGCAGACCTGCAGTTTGCTGGTATTAACCCAGAAGACTTGGTAATTGATGACAAGAGCTTTATGGAATTAAAATAAGGTGATCATCTGGGAATGATGCAACCCTGGGGTTTGTTCAGAGATCTGGGATTGGTTTCATATTCCCTCAACCGAGACAAATGTGTTTTCCAAAGTAAAAGCTCCAGATCAGCACTTTCCTTCTTTCTGTCTTATTTTCACAAATTCCAATTAGTAAGCCACATGAAATCTTAACTTACCACAGAGAGTGTTAAAAAAAATAAAAAAATACCATGTTGCAATTAGCCAGGGGACTCAGATTAGATACAGGAAAACAAAGTGCGATAAGAGGCAGGGGGAAGGATGGGAGGAGGCTGGTGAGAAATGAAAAAAAATTGGCTGAATTAGCAATAAATAAATTAATAAAATTATCTTCAAAGAGTTTGTGGTGGATTGGAAACCCGGGAGGTTGAGCTGTGGGAGTGCTTGTCTTTTTAGGCATAATGCGAAACAAGTCCTTGTGGACCTGCTGAGAGACCTCGGAGAAGAGAAGGGCTGATCCTCACTCTGCTCTGATGTTGATACATATTTTTTTTCTGAGACATAATCGGAGATGGTGTGTGTATTGGCAGTGGGACAAGTCTGTCAGAACTTGCCTGATTAATGAGACAAACCTATGTTTAAAGTAATCTCTTTAACATTAGAGGTTTCAATGTACCAAACCCAAAGCATCAGAGCTGAAGCTTATTATTTCAACAACAATGTGAGTAAACTGCTATGGATGAAGTCAAAGTTTATTGGACGAGGGTCAGGTCTAACCTATTTAAAACTAATAAGGTAAAGAGCAGTTAGAATTATGTTGGAGTATAAGTCAACATTGTTTTGACTTGTGTCTGAATCTATCACCTTACGACTACTGTATGTTGTAATAACTAGACACTAGATAGATAGAACTAGATAAATAGAAAGATTGCAAAGTTCTAAAGGTCAGATATATATATATATACACACACACATATATAGGTTCTCTTGTACACCATGAAGTGCTCTGAGCTCCAAAGTATAAGTTGAGAAAATAAACTTTATATGATGACTGAAGAATAATTTCACACCAGAAGCTGTGACATGGTGTAGAAAATGCTGGTTATCAGGAAAACTGTCATGACATCTGGGAAAGTGTTTGCCAGATGGCATGTGGGATAAAGTGGAGAAAGGTTTCTAGGTCTAACAGGACTCTATGCAATTGCGATGGTTTGTCTATTTGTCATCTATCTATCTATCTATCTATCTATCTATCTATCTATTGTCTGTCAATCTGCGAAAGTGTGAGCTCCATCTTTTTTTTTTTTTCATGTCAAATCACTTTTTCATAACACAATTCAGCCCCCAGCACGTTTTTAATTACAGATGTGGTTTTAATTCAACTTCTCCAACTCACTTCACTGCCCCCAGACCCTATCTTTGCCTCGGGCTCCCTCCCACTAACGGCTGGAGCAAGAACGACGCGGCTCCGGAGCAGGACATACTTTACAATCATCTCACTCGAGATCACAGCTTTAAAATTAGACCGAGCATTCCTAGTACTAAATAGGTGGTTGCTGAAGCTGTGGGTGCTGTTGTCAAGTGCGAAAATGCCCTTTCCATTGCCAAGATGAACGGAGCCTTGGTCATTTTCGTGTCAACGCTCGCCTGGTCATCTGGACCGACATCGTGGTAAACAGAGTGCTGCAAAGGGTTACCCCGCTAGGACGTCCGGTGAGAAAAGTTTTCCCGTCCAATGTCCCCACTTTCCTTTCCAACAACGTCCTCACTGAGAAACTGAGTAAACATGGGACGGTAGTGAAACTGGTTTACAGATTGTTGAACAGCTGATGTCACACATCATGGTCGGCCACCGCCGGGAGTGTGAGCTCATCTTTCACAATGGAAGCGCTGATCTGAATTACAACTTCATAGTCAATGGGACTGACACTAACTGTGTCATTTATGTGCAGTCAGGGAGACCCAGATGTTTCAAGTGCAAATTCAAAGGCAGTGACGGACTGATGAGCAAAATTTGCCACGGGCTTTCCCTGTTTTCGCAAGGGACTAACTTACGGTTGGACAGCCCATTCAATCTAGAGGAGCTGCACCCTGCCCTGCAGGGCATGCAGAACCGAAAGTCCCCCGGCATTGATGGTTTCACCGTGGAATTCTACAAGGCTTTCTGGGACATGTTTGCCACTGATATCTTGGATGTTTTCAACGCATGCCTAGAGGCGGGTTCATCAAGGGACATCAAGAACTGGCGTCCTGTCTCTCTCCTCTGTACCGACTACAAAATCCTTTCAAAAGTCCTGGATAACAGACTGCGGACCGCAATGGAAGAGATTATACACCGTGGCCAGACTTACTGTGTGCCTGGTCGGTCCTTGGGCGACAATGTCCACCTTGTTCGTGACGTCTTGCATATCTCTAGATCATAGTTAGGGATCAGCAAGATGTACGGCTCCTTTGTTCTGTAGTAGATAAGTTCTCAACTATGTCGGCAGTGAGGGTGAACTAGGAGAAGAGTAGTGAAGCCCTTGCTGTTGGCAGGTGGGGGACTGGCCTCTTCGTTCTTCCTCAAGGCCTTGTGTGGAAAACAGACAGCATCAAATATCTGGGTGTTTACCTAGGCAGTGATGCCTTTGAGAAGTAGGCTGCCGCGGCCGTTGCTGCCAGACCTGCACCTGCCACTCTATAACTGATGCTGCTGCAACTCCCACTGTGGCTGGTGACTGCGCGGTCGGGAGACGGGGTATGACCGCTGCACGGATGGCTACTACTGCGGGGAACCGGAAGTGGGGGTGGGTGAGGGGTTGGCATTTACTCCCATTGATGGCGTAACTGCCTGTTTATCAGACACAATGGAAGTGAGCACATCTCTGCTTTGATGGGTCCACGTTGTCAAACGCTGCGGCGGCTACCGTGCCAGTCACTGCTGCAGCTCTGATGGTCCTGTGGCAATGGAGGTGGGAGGGGAGGTCAGCCATGAGTCGAGTTGCAGGAAGAAGAGGAAGAAAGTGCGTTCCCATAGGAGTGAAGGCCAAAAATGGACGTATGGAGTTGGGGACTCTTAAGTATATGGCAGCTCACTCCGACAGTAGTGATGGTGAGGCAGCGAAGTAGAAGGGAGACCAACATCCCACAAATACGGAGTGTGCGTCAGATGACAATGACCTGCCTCCCATGTTCCAGACCGACACCCAGACATACTCTGCAGCAGATCTGGTTTTATTCCTGAGACAGACTAAAGAATGCAGGAATGTGGACTTACAGAAACATTTCCCAAAAGGGAAAGGTGTTTCACACTTCTGCCAGACATTTTATAAAACATAGGACGCAGTCCAACCTGACAGACCAAGAGGTTTTCAGGCTGCATAAACTGGCTGCTAAAGCGAAGAAGATGTTCCTTGCTGTTTTTCCCTTCCTCCCTGGCACCACCGATGTTCAGGCTACGATGAGAAGATGATCAAAGGAAGCCACACCAGGAGATGTGGCTTCCTTATATTACAAACCAATGTCCTGAGTGACTATTCTGGTTACATGAGTGCTGTCTACAGCTAAACCTTTCTTAAACTGTAGTCATGTATTTCACTAAAATAAATCTCACCTGATCCAAATATACAGTACATGTTAATGGAGATAACATACAAATTGTCAATAAGTATAAATATCTTTAGTTAATATTAGGTTCACAGCTTTAAAGGCCATATTAACAAATTATGTAAAAATACTCTTGTTCATGCAATTTGAAAAGAGATGCCATTGACACCTGTTTGATTAAATTTATTGTACAATCTTACTGAAGACACAAAATCCACAGTAAAGGAATATAACCGGGCAGATACAGAGGAAACAATAATAAAACATAATAAAATTGGGGCAGTTGGTGGCCTAACGCTTAAGGAAGCGGACTTGAGATCGCAAGGTTCGAATCACCGTAACGCCAATTTACCGCTGATGTGCCCTGAGTATGGTCCTAAATTGCTCCCCGGGTGCAGGCTAACCCAGCAGCCCGCTGCTCACTACAGTGATGGGTTAAATGCAGAGGCATAATTTGTCGAAGGATACTCCCAAGGAATTAATATTGTTCTAATAATAATAGTAATTATTATTATTATTATTAAAATTCAGTGCCCTGACTTTTTGGCCACTAACTTAGTTTCAACCTAGTGAATGACGTAATAGAGAGGAGACATAAAAATATCTGATTTTCAGTCACAGTATTAAAAATCTCTGATGACAAGCTCTTCAAATACAACTTGGTTGGTGTGGAAAAAATATCAGCATCAATATTTTTTTACAAATGAAAATAAATCTGCTTAACTGCCATGTGGTTATCATTTCCTAATGGCTCGGGCTTTTACTGCAGCACTGTGCATGTCAAAGTGAATAGTGATTGTAGCAATCATGGTGAACTTCTTCCCTTCATAGGTAAATGGGAACATTCTGATGCGACAACAGTGCCTTATGGCAGAAACATTTGCAATTATGTCACGGTAAAGTATTTGAGTAAATGCTGATAAAAAGAAAATTTTCATAACTGGCCATATCAGCAGAACATTAGCATGAAGACGTGTCCACAAAACACAGCATCGCTCTCATTTTATGGAGATGTATTTTTATGTTGGAGGAAAGATTGTTAGAGTTTCTCCTCAGAAGTAATTGACAAGGACAAAGAGTCAAGACAATAATAATGACAATGAATTTACAAGAAAAAAAAATCCTGAAAACCAAATTAAATTTTGAACTCAAAAGAGAAAAAAAAAAAGTCAAACAAACAAACAAAAGGGAAAGAGAGGGAGTTGGGCGGAGGATCATCATTCAAGCAATACAAACCAAATCTATCAAATTTTATCTAAATCATTCAAATTTCCACTTTCACGAGAAAGATGGAAACACTGGTGGTGAAAGCAATATTTTGGTCTGGGGATGCTCCTCTGCCGGCAGGACATTGACCTGAATGTTTTTACAGAGAAAAAAAAAAACTGCAGGAAACAGCAACAGTCAGTAAACTATCATTGTGTACAATTCAAAACTGCAGGGAAACAGTTTTGTATTTTAACAAAACTGTGGAGGGGAATTTTTCTACTCCTAGCATAATATTAGGCTCAACACAACTCTGACAAGGCCCTAACCCTAACCCTAGTCATAATTCCTAACCTAATCCTAGTTCCTAACGTTTATAAAGTCTAACTCTACCCATTTCCTCAAGATTGAGTGAGCCTCAAATTGACTTAACTCTAAGATAAGTTTAACCTTGCTCTAACTTGCTCCCATCCTTGCCCTCATTCTTTCCAACCTTAAACCTAACTCTGAGGAATTCCTGTTCTGACATTGTTTGGTTTAAACTGTGTTGTAGGAAGGAAGGAAAGCAAACTCTTTGTCAATGTGACATTGTTCTCACATCTACCTCTTTGTTTGGTACTGATGAAATGTTTGACTGCAGAGAAAAAATAAATATGTCTACTGTACCTCAGAGTTTAGGAACTGCAAGCTGCCTGCATTGAAATGAAATTGTTGTTTCAAGATCAGGTTTCATAATTTAATTTGATAGTTTACACTATTGGTGTGCAAGAAAAGGATTTAGAATTCAATATGATACTGATTGCTTTTATTCTCAGATTATTTTTCACAGTCCAATGCTAACACTGATGGTCTGTTTCATTTTGTCAACTCAATTAAATGCATATAGAATACATATCAGACATTATCTATCATTTAACGTATTTCACTTTTTCCAATGCGTTTCTCATCGCTATTGAAAAAACGCAGGCAGAAGTAGTTTACTCCCTTATGGCGCACTAAGGTTTGTAACGCATGCGTGCTGCCTCAAGTTCAGTGACCTTGGCGGCGGTAAGCCAAACTGGAGCGATTCCTTTTGGCATTGC
>JAFBJS010007114.1:0-28496 GCA_016785265.1 Paraplagusia blochii
CTTCAACACAAGGTTGAATCTAAACTTTGTTTAAGTAGAAGGAGCCACACGAACTGAGAGTAATGGTCTGTGTACCAGTGACTCTGGGCACCTAGCGACTGCTTGTTAGACCCTGTCCTTCTAATATACCCTCCTGTTAGGAATCTAAGTGACCGCATTAGGCACTTTATGGTCACATCATCGTGACATTAATAGGCCGAAAAAAGCCTGCGTCACTGGTTTACTGGCTCTGTCCTCCAGATTATGGCTTCATCATGAGGAACCAGGGGCCACAGACTGGTTTATACCAACTTTGAAAGGAAGTGTAGAAGGATCGTAGTTTATAAACTCATTAGAGCCAATCTTAAAAAGTGTACATATATATACAGTATATATACAATATACATATATATACATATATACATGTATATGTATATATGTATACATATATGTATGTATATATATACATATATACATATATTTATATGTATATATGTATGTATATATATATATATATATATACAGTCATGGAATTGGATTAGTCCACTCTTTCTTTAATTTTTTGTCCATTTAAAAGTCTGCGTCCACTTAATCTACATTAATCTGGACAAATATAATACCAACAAAAAAGGCTCATAATTAAGTTTAATTTCAGAGCTGATTTCTGTCCATTTTGCATGGTTTTATTGACAGTGACAAAAATCACTTCCGTTCCTAAATCACTAGCAATAACATTGTACTGACAAATACAGTGCTTTTAGTCATTGCATGGTGTTTCCCCCAGGTGATAAACCTTTAGTGGAACAAGGCATTAAGATGAACAAGGAATTGAAGAAAACAGCAGAGTGGGCTAATCATTTTTTCCATGACTGTATATTTATATATGCATTGTTTTGGCTCAGATTTACCATAAAACAACAGTAATGTTATATAAGCCAACATTTTTGTTACTCTTAGTCTGATAAATAATGTATTCCTCTGTTCACAATGGGATTTCCTGCTTGTTGAAAAGATATTTTTGGTTTCCATATCTTAAGAGACTTCATTCTTTGGCTGTGACTGATGCCTGTAGAATGTGTCAGAATTTATAAACAGTATATGTATATATATATACAAAAAGTGCTGCAAATTCCATGCAGTGTCTGTTGTTTATTTAGTAATCCCTTAGAATCCTGATTATCCTGATGAATTTTTTATGTTATGTCACTCATTGTTTGTGTTCACTCAAGCATATACAGCACATATACACCCACTTTCCCACACTGTGTAAATTGCGCACATTTCTTATGTATTTCCGCCTTTTTAGAAAGGCAGGATGGGAGCAGCCGTTGCCCCACTCTGGGCCTTGAATGTCACACGACCTGTTAGGTTGATGTTGGGGAAACACAAAAGACCACCCACCTAAATCTGTGCTGCTTCCCAAACCTGGCATCTCGTCTTTACTGGTTTGTTTTGTTGTGTCAAGGACATTTAGATGTGGAAGTTGGAAAAAAACAAAGAATGACTTCCTATTCCAGATTCTAGGGACTGATAGAGCAGGAAAAAGTCACAGTTGGGTTTTGAGCACCATGCATACCAGGAACTGTTTTTTTTTTTTACACCAAATCCTTTCCTGTTGGATTGGAGTAGTCAAGTCAGGAATGTTTGTATTCATTTAAAGTCAATTTAAATAGAACTGCAGGAGTAACGACCTCTGCATGAATGAATGAATTGAAACATAACAGTCATTTCTCTAAGTTAGAGGTTTGCAGATGAAGAGTTGCCAGCTTTTGGTTTGTTTGCAGCCTTGTCCTGAGGAAAATAACATTAAGAATGCAAATTCTTTTTTTATATGGATGTAAAGAATGTAACCTAGGTAAAGCAGGCTTATTGCAGACAAGTCAACAAATATTTTCAAGGCAACAAATGCAAAATGAAAGCAATTTATTGCACAGAACCAAGTGTTGTTTTATTTTCCATTGTTCTCTGTGGAACTATACGTTCAAAGACTGTTACTAACAAGGGGTTTGGTCTTAAAAACCAAAGTCTGCAGGTCTTTTGTGGAAGATAATCGTGATGCATAATTCTGTCTTGTCTGACGTCACAATTTACGTCTTCACAGTCTAAACCACAGGTGTCAAACTCAGGCCCGGGGGCCAAATCTGGTCCGCATTGTAAATATATTTGGCCTGCAAGATCATATCAAATGTGCATTAGAGTTGGCCCACCAGTGTAAAGGCCTTATATACTGACAGGATTTGTTATATCAGTGATGCATGGTCTTTGTTATTCCACAGACATTTTTTGTTGTTGTAAGTCTGTAAAAATATTTGGAAGATCTGGAAAGGCTACATATAAAGGCAAATTCCACTGATGTGGCTCTGGCCCCAAAAATCAACCTTTAATCAGGGGCAGCACTTGACCACAGGCAAGTCAGGCAGTTGTTTGGGGTTTTGGCCAGTAGGGGACCTGGTCAAAAAACATTTTTGCTGTGGCACTGATAGGGTGGGGGACCCAACTATGTCTCGCTAGGTACTTTAACCATGTCCAAACCATCTCGATCTGTCTTCTCTAGCCTTTTCTCCAAACCTTTCTGTCTGTGTTGTCCCCCTAATCACCTCATTCCTGATCCTGTCCATCCTAGTCTCTCCTAAAGAGAATCTTTGACAGCTCCACCTTCAGCTCTGTCTCCTGTCTTCTGCCTACTCCTAGTGTCTTTAATCCACCCATCATGGCTGGTCTCACAACTGTCCTGTAAACCTTTCCCTTCAGCTCCGCTGTAAATAAATGCTGTATATTTAACTGTAAATGATAACAACATATAATCCCCAAAATATATGTACATATATATATACAGTATACATGTATATATATATACACACACAATATATGTGTACATGTGTATGTATATATATATATAGTATATGTGCATATTTGTATGTATGTATGTATGTGTATATATATGTATGTATATATGTATATAGATATATGTATAGAAATATATATAATTATATATTGTACCTCACAAATATTTGCTGTAAATTTCAGTAAAATGCATGGATACTTCCACGTCCTCCGTGCTTGTGCCTATTAGCGGCTCCGTCTCCCAGAGACTCCTCATTTGACAGGGGACATGTTGCAAATCATGCTCCAATTACTATTCCTGACAGCTCTATTTTGCAGCAGCATGAAATAAGTGCCAGTCCTCATTCAGGCTGCAATCAGACGAGTCACAGCCAAAACAAATCAGGTCATATTCACCGGAATCACTGGTTCAGATTTTAACCTGTCTGTCCAGTCAGAGGAGGAGGTTCTCCTTGTCCTAACCTGTAAACAAGGATTAAGTTATTTTGTCAATCTTTTTTTCAGTTGGTGCATACTTTACTCACAGAGTTCATGTGGGTTACAATAAATTGTGGGCAGAGCTTGTTTTCATTTATTTATTTATTTAGACCCGGTTTGGTCGAGCATGACCTCTAGGGGCTCATGGAGGTACTGCATGGATGTTTTTCCCTTCTTTTGATAAATGAAAATTAGTGCATCATGAAAAACAAAGCCTCAACCAGTCGAGGTAATAAAGATGATTTGGATTGTGATTGTATGGATGGTGAACAGTAAGACCTGCTGAGATGTTGGTTCAGAGACGGGGAGAGATACAGGTGAAAGACCAGTTGGAAATGGGATGTTCTGAGGTGAGAGGTTGGAGTGTTAAGAGATGAAGCTGACATTTAATTTGTGATCAGGTTAAGTGATTTTGTGACTCATGACTGTCATCCGCAGCAGCTCTACTGATCCAATGGTGTATCCAGGGGGTGGTGAACACTTTTAGGCTGCCTCTATTAACAGACACACAAATGACTCATCAGAACACTGGGTGAAAATTACAACAAATTGCCACTGTGACATGTAGGACAATCATATACCTATACACGGGGTAACAAAAGAGTGAGTGAGAGAGACTCTGATTTTGTGGCTCTTTATTGAATTACAAGTGTAAAAGGGTTGTGTTCAACTAAACAGGACCAGCTTTCACACTGATGTAGCAAATTGAAAATTGATTGATTTTTTGTTTGGTAAAAAATATTTTTCTCGGCTCTGAAAACTTAAAGATGCTGAGATTCTCTTTAGGAGAGACAAGAAAGGACAGGATCAGGAATGAGGTGATACGAGGGACAATACAGACAGGACGGTTTGGAGAAAAAGCTAGAGAAGACAGGTTGAGATGGTTTGGACATGTCCAGAGGAGAGACAGTGGATACATTGGTAGAAGAATGATCCTAGAGATGGAGCTACCAGGTAGGAGACAAAGAGGAGGTTGATGGATGCAGTGATAGAGGACATGGAGTTGAAGTATGGGTCTCTGCATACAGAGACGGAGACAAAGGTGGAGATGGAAAACGATGATTTTCTGTGGCAAACCTTGACAAAGGGGACAAGCTGAAAGGAGAAGAAGAATCAGGTGGTCCCTGCTCCGGGTCCTTAGTTTGGTATCTCTACACTCCAAAATCTTACACGGTTGTATTAAATGCATTGAGAAAAAAAAATTGTATTTTATATTTGCTGGTAGTACAGGAAGATTTTTAATCTGTCAAATATTTGCTTGGGGTTTGAAACCTTTTGAACAAACCTTAAAAATGTAATTTGTGTTGAAAAAAAAAGACCTCAACTCACTGTTCAGGAGCTGATTTGAAAAAGGGCGATGGCGCCCTCTGCTGTCCCCGAGTGCACACTTGCGGTTGAGGGACCATCACAATGTCTGAAGTCAATTAAAGGTCTCGCATCTTCTCTGCAGATGCTCCTGGACCATTGTTGAAGGGATGACGCATGCTGCAGCTCCAGCTCCAGCTGTCTGACATTATCAATCCAATCTTTACTTAAGATAAAACCGTGGCAACACCACACAACTCAAAAACACGATCTCTCTGATTTAACCAGACCACAGTTACCACTCATTAGCTTAAACAAGTCTATAACAATTACTGGGTACATTTGTTTTAATGGTGTTCGTGGGACGGTTTCTCTTTAACGACTAACGACTCCTTGATGACCGACTGTCATCATGGAAAAGTTCACTTTATTTAATATCGGTTTTGTCAGACAAACTGTTGATTTGTCTTTTCACGGAACAGAAACCACGAAGCCACTTTTCCTGATGTGGGAGAGTGTGGATAACCAACATGGGCAACTTTAGTGTGAAATAAGTGAATTGTTGCAACAAATTCCTCCTGACGGGTCCGAATCTGTCATTCTTTTTAACATCCACCAGGTGGAGCCACATCATCACAAATCCGCTGACGGGCGCGACTGAAAAAGGCTTTTGCAAAAGTAATGCTGAACTGGGGACGGTATTTAAATGATCTTTTCATATAGTTATTGGTATTGTGTTTAAGTAGTTTTAAGAAACATTTTTAAAAGGAAATCGATATTGTACATCATATCCTTCTCAAGTGGTTTGTTGGGAAGTTGTTCATGACATGAGAGTGCACATAAAAGTAGTAGTTTGTGTTTTTTTTTTACTTGGAGGCAAAAAGTCACTATGTTGAATAGAGACATAAAAGTGAACCACTGAATGGCTTTGGTCTGATGTGATGTGTCATAGTTTTACTTTTTGCTTTTTACCCACTTAACATAAGTGGCTAAGTGTGGAGGACTTTGAAAGTATGTTTATAGTTATAATTAACTTATAATTTTTCTGGTATATCAATGTCTTTTATGTCCAACATCCAACTAGATTTCCTATATTTTAGTCACTAAATAATACACTTAAAACATTTAAACATGAACTTAAGTTTGCTGCCACAATTATAATCTCCAGGTTGTCTTTGGCGCTCCATTGCTCTTCTGCCGCTCCTCAGCTCTAGCATCCAATAACTCATCCACTCGGGTCCTCCTTATCTGTCAGATAAACTCATCCACAGCAGAAGAGCAGGACACACCCTGGGGACAGGCAGGCCTGGGTGAGGGCTGAGGCAGGTTGTGCTGCTCATTGTCATAGGTGGGCCTGTGATGGATCATGACACGGTTGGCTGTTGTCTGTTCTTTCTTGTCTTTGACTAAGTAAACGTTTCCTTCTGTGCTCGGCCGTTTATGAAAGGTCTTTTGCGCAATAATGACATTCACACAACATCTGTCTATCAGCCTTGGCTTTCATGCCACACAAGCCTGCGTGTACGCATATGGTGTGTGTGCGTGTGTGTTTGGAAATGTTCTCTAATGCTGCGGTGTCCATCGCTTCTTCTGGTGAAAGTAGCCACAGCGCGGTCTGGATCCCAGCAGGCCTTAGCGCCGTATCACATTACACTCACTCCGTCTTTCATGTAATTATTTATTTTGTTGTCCACAAGGGGCAGTTGCACAATGATTGTTTCCATAATTATGTTATAATGGGCATCATTTACAGTTATCAGCTATGTCAACACTCGAGTATTGTTTATTTGCCACTCTGTCTACGTTATGTTAGTGGAATCACTGTGAGGGCCTGTGTGGTCTGCAGCCCAGTGGAATGATTGTGGTTTACACTCTTCAGTGTGGTTTAACAGCGCTGCCTCACAACTATTTCACTAAGTCGTTGTGGAAGTTTACTCATGCAGTGGGCACCAGGAAACAAAACACTGCACAGATGATGAGGATGTGAATAAGTGCATTAAACCCAGCATGACCTCAGTCAACTATATCTGCGGCATCTTGGCGACAGTGTAGAGAGAACATTTTATCACCGATATTGACATCTGTGTCAGTCCCTGTGATGACACCTTGTTGATACATCTAATCTTAGTCACATAGGTAGGAAAAGTCAGTTTTGTCATAACATCCTGTGTGGGATTCACTTTGTACATTGTATAGAGTTAGCCTACACACACAAACACACTCTTCTCTGATTCACTTCACAGCTTTTTTTTTTCTTTCCCTACTTTCACCATGTTTTGCACACATGTTCATCGCAGTCAGAAACTATTAGGCCAGTGACACATGTTTTGTGAAGTTGGCTGTGTATATAAGCACTTTTGAGCAGTTGAAGTAAAACAGACCGTTAGGCTGATGTGCAGACTCCCAGCTATGTGTATGCGTCTGTGACTCATATCCCCGTTCAAAAGAACCTTCTAAATCCTAAAAGGAAAAAAAATAATCGTCATTAACAGAAACATAAAGTCATGGGATTCAACAGTTTGGTGGCAGTTCATTTGTTTTCCTCTGCAGTGATGATGTGCCTGGCCTGCTTTTGCAGCGCTGCACTCATGGGACGTGTTGTAAGAGCTTTTTACCATATGATCACTTCCTTCAGCATGTCAGCGCGGGGAGGAAAAGACTCTGCAAATACTAATGGACCGGTTTGGCTCCAAGCAAACAAACAAACAAATCTTTGGTTGCGTTGTTACAGTTTTGCAGTAACTATTAAAATTAATACGTGAAACTCAAAATCCTCCAAAAAATGAGATTAACTATGCATTTTTAACATGATGATTAAAGACTGGGGTGGCTTCCGTTAACCAAACCTTTGTGATTTTACTAGTTTTTGTGTTAACTTAGGTGGTTGGACTCTTGGACAAACGTCTGGTTCTAATTCACTATTACATAAGAACTGTGCAAGTGTTGTTTTTGAGCTTCGCAGGGAAAATGACTAAGAAAATTAAAAAGACAAAACAAACAAGAGTCAGCTAATGCGGTGCGCGAATCGTCGTCAGAGTGTAATTCCACTGACGTTAACTTATAAAGTTATCACCTCTATCTAGTCCTCACGCAGGCCCCAAACAGTTCCGTCTCCACTCCCTTGGTCAGGGGTGAATGGGTTTATTATGGAAAGTTGAGCAGCCATATGCGTTAAATTGAAGTCTGTTGATAAAATAGAGATGACCCATATATAAGATGGTGGATAAACGTCGTACCTGCACCAGACAGTAGACAGCTGCACTGTCAGGAAGCTGCATGAGAAATAGTGTAAACTGTTGAGAACCAGGAGGTGAAAGTCTATTTGAGGTTTTGAAGCTGGTCCTACAAAGAGTCCGCCAGTCACAACCAAGGGGCCCAAAGCGTGTGATTATTAATTACCGATGGCTTCCCAGCCGTTGGAAATCATGGGGCCGCAGACATCAGATGTATGGAATAGGCAGAGGAGCGAAAGGCCTGTCATTATCATCATAGAAACAATGCTTGATTTTGGCTGTCATGCATTTTTCCCTAATTGACTGTTTTGATGCAGTTTTTTTTATCCTCCATTTTGTTTTGAAGGGGGCGCCGATGCCTCCCCTCTTCGGTTTTGATGAGTAGAACTTCGTGGGCTTTTAGCTTCACGCAGCAAGAACCTTCCGGAGGTTCTTTGATGGCAAGAAAAGCCCCTGGAGATCTCAGGGGCCTCAGTGACTTCCATTTATGTATCTATACCGTAACATTCTATATATAATCCCGATTAATGAATACCGAGGAGGAAAAGTGATGAATGTAAAGTATATGGTTTGTGTACGGGAGTGTATGCGGTAGACTGTGTGTGTTTGTGTGTGTGAAAGCCGTGGAGTTGTACTTTTATTGTGTGCGATGTTACGATGAAAGGGGGAGTACGAAGACCCACAAACTGCATGAGGTTTTGCATTTGCATAATTAACTGTTGACACTAACTGTGCTTAATGAAGGCCTATTGATGTCATTGACCCTTTTACTCAGCCAGCCTCTGGGAATGAGACAGAGGCTCCTTCAGCAAAGGTTAAAACAATGTGTCTGCTTAACTTCCGACAAACACAGCGAAATGCCCCAAAGTCTCAAAGACACATGCTCAATGAAAGAGGTTACGGCACAGAACGACCTACGATTTCCCAGCGCGCAAACACACACCAAATGTTTGACTTCGGTGTCTAATCCCTCATTGTTAGCTTTTGTTCCACAGAGTTCGCACAGTCAGTTTTCTTTGTGATCCGCAGTTTGATTACAGACCTGTGAAACGGGATCGGATTTGGTTGTTTTAGATTAATGCAACAGAGATTTTGGAGAACTTTTATCCTAGATTTCTGACTATATCCCGCCCCATTACAAACTTTAGTTGTCACAAATTGCGGCGTTACGGTACAGAAAAAAAATTGTTAACGTTGTTCCAAGTGTAAAGAGTTATGCTGGAGAGTTTTTATTAAGAGGAGAAAGTGATTTTGAACCCAATCTACCTTTGTTCAAAGGCCCTCTGCACCGAGGCATTCTTGTGCCAGATGTAGAGTGGAATCTAACTCAACTGGCAATGAACTCGAGAATCTTCCTTTCCTGCGAGAATCTTCCTTTGACTCCAGGTCAAGAAGACCTGGAGGAAAGGACTAGTGCTGGTGCATGGGTTACATTTAGCAGGAATAAACCAGTATAATCTCTTGCCAGCTGTACAATATAATGAAAAAGACAATACACAGTATGGGTCTTTAGCCACAATGATGTTTCCAGAGATGGCGGATGACTTGTGTTGTGCTGATGAGACAACCATCTGTTGCAAATAGGTGTCAAACATCACAACAAATCAATGTGTCATTTCTCCAGAAGCCAGACGTCTCTAACCTGCTATGACTCATCTCCTTATCTCCCTGTCAATACTCAAGACCCATGAAACTAAAATGAACAGTTTCTCTAACGGAAGGTGTGCTCAATTAATGGATTTTCCATTTTGTAGGTCTTAAAAGCCCCGAGAGCCTTAGATTCCACTTCGTCATAAAATAGGGATAGAAAAGTAGAAATTCTCTTTTCTCATTGTTAGGCATCACAGTTTAAATGGAAATTAAATTAATGATGTTTGTGATTGTACGGAAAAACTGTTCCAATCTCTTCATTGATAAGCTGATATATGTTAAATCAGATTTGTTGTTTTGTTGGTCCCCATCATGTGTTTTCTTGTCTCAAAGGGGCCTAGAATTAAATGATTGATCTTTTACATTGAAGGACAACATCTGGGTCCTGGAAACTTTCCCACAGTAATTTTAAGACTTGGGGCCCGAAGATTGTTTTTATCAAATGTGGAATTTGTCATCGATGGATAGACGTTGTATGATTATAAACTATAACTGATGTAAGTGGGGCAAGTGCCCTCCCCATCCACCGACTCTCTTTATGTCTATGAGATGGGGCGCCCCCCACCCCCCTTGGTTCTTGCACACTGTTTTGAGGGCCTTCAAAAGGGGGCCCCTCGAGCTTTGATCCTCTATATGGGTGCAGAAAAACATCTTTTCGCCCTACACTGTGCCCAGGAAACCAAAGTTTTTGCCGCCGCTGTATGCTAATGCAGCCAAGCTAATCACCCTTCCCAATTACAAGATTTATATACCGTAATGGCACCCAGTGGTACCCCTTCAGATCCTCAATTCCATGGCCCCTTATCTACCCTCCGGATATCCCATAGAGCAAAGGTGTCTTCTGTCTATAAATGCAGCTGCTTTGCCACCACCTCACCCTCTTGCTTTCTCTTCAGAAAAGAGAGTGAAATGAAAACACTTCTGTGGGTGGGCCCCCTTCATGTGTCCCCCTCTTTCTTTACCTAATGTACTTTTCCAGCAAATGTCCTGCACCACACAGTAGCTTAAAGGTAGGCTCCAGACAGATAAATGTGTCGGGGGAAAGAAGAGACTGTGGCCCCTTAGTCTCCACAGCATGTCAAGGATACCTGCTGCTTGGATTATATTTCTCATATCAAAATTACACATCTAGCCCATTGTACTAGATAGCACCAAAAGTATGCTGTACTTCTAAGCTTAAATTCTTTTGTCTGTAAAATAAACTTGTGAGATCAAACAAAATTCATTTTTTTGCATTAAATTTAACTTAATGTTGCTTCAGAAGTATCTGCCAGTGCTTCAAGAGTTTTTTTTAAGGTTAGGGCAATAGGGTTTGGTCCTTATCAGGTTAGCATATTTATAGATCGTGATTTGTCTTGAAGATACATTTTTGGTGTATCTTAACTGGTTGGTGTGTTAGCACTTGGTGGCATTGTTGTTTGTAGAACCTAAACAGTTTGCACCGATGTTCGGAAAAGTTGAGTATATCTTTATAGTATTTAAATGAGTAAAGTACTAAGTGTTACTTGTCTATATTTTGTTTTTACTCTGAGTCTGTGCACCAATGTGTGTTTGTTTATATATGTGTTTCTGTGTGAACCATAGTGGGCACTTACTGCCACTTCCAGATGGTGCTGGAAACAAACAGGGCTACGCTGTAGGACCCCTCAATAGGGCCGTCTAGACTGGTCTCTGACCAGACAGATACAGCCTCCCATCAAATTAGCGTTTGTCAGATTTATGGTAATGGTCCACAACAGTCTTCCTGTCAGTGACATTAAGATTTACAGCGCTGACAGCCACCCACAACCCCCCAGCTTTTCACTGCTCCCAGCTTCGTGTATGCCATCTCAATCCTGACTAGTCTGTCTTCTGGAAAACTCACTGTCTGTCTCCTTTTTTCACTGTCCCTTTTTGGACCCACCTTATTGTCTATAAACAACTTTTGACCCCCGTCACTCTGGCTGTGCAATCTTCCACGGCAAAAGTTTTGGAAATGGGTCTGTATGTCAGAGAAGTTAATGAGAAAGCAGAGGCCATCAAGTCCTACAGTCTTCTTTTCTAAAAGCATGATAACCCCAGTGGCACACCCGCTGAAGCCCCCTCTTCTTCCCTAACAATGGGTTGTGTCAGAGTTTTCTGTTAATCTCTGGTGATGAGGCTGCAGTGTTTTTGGGGTAAGGGATTGGGAAAGAGGCTAAGGTAAGGTGGTGCAGAAAGGCTTGGGAGCAGAGGGGGCTGAAGTATGGGAATGATGCTTTCATAATGAGCACTTGAGTTTACAGGGTGAGGAGAGAGGGGATGAGGGAGTACACTACTGGGAGTGTTGGTGGAGTGTGAGTGGAGGACAGACAGAGAGCCCCATGTATGCGGATTAGCGTCGCCCCCTCTTTCATGTTGGCGTTTTTGGGAGGTAACCCGATCTCTGGGCCTTAGCACCAGTGAACCCGGTGGGAAAGGCTTCTTGACAGATATCCCGTCCATTCTCAGCCCAAATGATTTTCCAAGGCTGCTCCTTTGCCTTTGATCTGGCCTCCTCTTCATCCAAACAGGGTCACAAGCTAACGTGTCAGGCCAGAGAGGAGTATGCTAGCTACATAGCAGTTACCTACAAGCCCTTGACTTGAGGATGAAACCATGCTACCCTACCACGCCATATAAAACTATATAAAAATATTCCAAAAAAAATCCATAAGGTACCTCATGTTTTTAACTCTTTTAGGGAGCGAGGGGGTGGGGGGTATTGGTTAAGGAAATGGACTTGGGTCTGGAAGGTCCCCAGTTCAAATCCCCCTACAGCCAAGGTAGTGCTGAGGTGCTCTGAGCATGGTATCGTCCCCACACACTGCACAGCATTATTTGAGTCACGGTCAAAGTTTAATAATTAATTTGTCGAGGAAATCATGACTCTCTGGAACCCGTAAGTTTTTAATATTACACATAGGTCAAGTTAGGTTGATGTGCATAGTTCAACTCCAAATTCTAGCCAGCAGCAGAGCGCAGATGACGATGTTGGTGTATTTGTCACCTTCCAACCATTACCTCAGGATTGGTAGCGCAATGGAAAACTAAAATCAAGGAAAAACTTGAAAAAGTCAAACCCAACAGATATAGCTCAGGTTTGAAGGATGAGGACAATGTGGAAAAGAGGTGCTTGAGGTATTGAATGGTATAAAGATAGCATTTTACAGTATTTTAGGTCTGACAGGAAGTTGAGTGTTAAGTACCCTGGAAATTGTTGAAAGCCCGATGTTTTCCACTGTGACAGGTAGGTAGCACCTCTAGTCTATTTGAAGCAGTGCCACACACAACAGCCTGAGCAGTGAAAGACTACTGTACCAGGCCACAACAGATGCTGGTTGCCCCTCTAAAACTGACATAACTCTTAAGTAAATCTAAACCTCCCACAAACTCTGCCCCCAAACAAACAAAAAAAATACATTTGAAGGCATATTATTTTGTACAAATTGCACCTCTGCTCTTCAAGGATATTCTTCAGATGGTCTTTTGGATTAAATTACATTGAGTTTACAAGATGCTTTTATCCAAAGTGACTTGCCACAAAGTTAGTAGGTTATAGCAGTGGTACCAACCTTTTTTGCGACACTGACCAGTTATATGTCTCATACTATTTTCACTGATCAGTTGGTTAGTTAGAGATAATTACCTCTTAATAAAATACAATTTACTGTGTTCTGAAATATTTTCCTACCTATAAAATCCTCCTACCTGAATTAACTGTGCATGCACACAACAAGGGTTTTCCAAGTGCATCAAGCCTATAACTTTCTCCTACCAGTCCGGTGTAAAAAGTAAGAATATTGTGTCAATGATTCTGCTTTATTTTGAGTTTATTGTTGGTGTCTTCATTGAGAAAATATTTCCTAATCAAATATAGTTGCATTATTGATGATGGAATCTTAGCTATTCTATTAGTCAGTTCTTTTGTTGATATGAGTATGGACCAAGTGGAAGTAATAGCCAGATGGGGCCAAAAGGAAACTTTATTTCTCTGCGGACTGACACCAATTCATTCATGGACCAGTACTGGTCCCCGGCCCAGTGGTTTGAGACCACTGGGTTGTAGGGTACAAACGTAAGTCATAGGGTAAGAAGAAGAAACTAGATGTTAAATTTTAGTGGGTTTAGCTAAGGTATTCTTTGATTAAGCACCTTCTTGGATGATCACATCAGTAAATAACAATGGCCTTTTGTATGTGTTATTCTTATATTGGGATTTTTAGAGGCTTACAGCTGAACTTTATGGAAGGAGGTACTTTGTTCTACTGAATTTTGCAAATAACACACTCGTTCTTACATGGTATTCTCCATTGCAATGTCTGCAGTGTGTTTTACCAGAAGGCTGGGGGCGCTCTAACCACACTCTCTCGATTACTATGTGTGTGGGTCTATGTGTGTGTGTGTGTGTGTTGAAGAGTTTTAGCTTGTCTCCTTGTCCAGACACCTTAGCATCAGGGCAGGAGTGTTCAAGCACTGAAACGAGGACCAGACAGACAGAAGTGGGATGAATGAATTAGGAACAGGCTGATATTAGAAAGAGGGAGAGAGAGAGAGAGAGACACAGGGAGATGTTTGCTTCGGAACATGGAGATGATCAGCTTTTCAACAGGGCCTCCCCGACACACAGACATACTGGGGTAATAGGTTGTTTTGTCCACTTAAGTAAGACACGGTCTACTTCACCAGACGCAATCTCCAGCTGCTGCAGACAGAGCCGTCTTATTACCGCTGTACGTCTGTCACGTCAGTCCAAAGCGTCTCTGTAATCTTGTGTTCCTAGCTATTGATATGAACAGTAAAAATGTTTTTACCAACTGCATCAAAACATTCCACACATCTCTCTTCCGATCCCTCTTTTATACACATTGTGAAGCATTGTGGTGGCGTGGAATGGGAGCGCTGCTCAGTGTAGGATGTTTGCCTACGAGTGCACATGTGTGTTTGTGAGTATAGGTGTCTATGTTTGCACAAGGATCTATTTCGGATGCGGGAGTAATGAATGGCACCTGTTTAGAGTCCTTAGTTGGCTATTATTTTGAAGTGCTGAGAGTCTTCCATTTCATCACTGGCAGCTACGGGTGAGGACCTAACACCGGACGGTTTTGTTGTTTCATGCAATTTTATCTTAAGAACTGATGAATTGTGCTTGTAGTGACAGGCTACCTTCCTCCTGGTTCCTCTCTGCGTTAGTCACTCATATTGAAAATAGATCCCATGAAATTACATGCAATTGTCAGTTAAATGCAGGAAGGGATGTAGGCTAACATCTTTAAGTGAATTATTCTGTTGGCTGGTCCGTATTTCAGAGGTTGCCACAGCAAGCTCATCTTTTTCCAAATTTTCTTGTCTTGCACCATTGATTTGTCCAAAGTTGCACGCTGGATGCCCTTCCTGACGCAACCCTCACCGTTTTTCCTTGGCTTGGGTCTAGCACTTAAAAACACTGCCTTGTGCTCCTTAGTGGTTTACTGGTTTAACATCTTTGAGTGAATGGATACGAAATGTCTTGCAAATTTTGAAGACACAACAGGCAAATTTTTCAGTTAAGCATTTCCATTAATAAAGAATATCTAAACCCACTGCAGTTTTTCATGTTAAACAAAAAACAAACTATGGATCAGGCTTTTGAGAACTATATGATTTGCGATAAACTGTGGAGAATAAATCTTATAAATATTACATAATAAATATTATTATAAATTCAACTTTCACATCAAGATGGGGGCCGCAAAATATTGCTCCACGGGCCACAATTGGCCCACAGACCGCAAGTTTGAGACCCTTGCTGTAAGTATTATCTAGTCACTGGACTGACATGCGTTTTTGACTGCGAATATTGATCCCTTCCAGTTCCTAACACAGCATGAATAACACGTGGTCATACAATGGTCTTACTTTGCATCATACTTGCTAACTACGAAAATAAAGTAAAGTGTGTGTTGTATAGAGGTGTGGTGGCTGGGGCTGCATGTGGTTGGCGTGGTAACAGCTCAGCATTGGAAGGGTCCAGTGTGCAGCCTTGTGTGTCTATCATGTCTCTCTTGGCCCTTAACGAGAATGGCATGCAGCGCACCCCACCTCACCCCCCCGTCCCCCTTCCCTCACTGTACTAAACCACACTGTGTCCCACCGTGCACCCCCCATCCGGCTTCAAAGCGGCAAATAACAACAACAACTGAAGGGGAGAAGATGAATGAGGATGAATGAATGTGCCCCTTCCACCACCTCCCAACCCCCCTGTGCTCCAGTCCCTTTACTCCCTTCCCTCTCAACAGTCTGCCTCCCTGCACGTTTTGCTAAGCTCCCGCCCTCTGCTTACCCCTAATTTTGCTGTCCTCTGTTATGACTGTGGCCAGTGTGTATTACACACATATCTGTTAGCGCCACTCCTCCGTCGGGGCGCCCTTATAAAGCACTGTCATTTCCAAAGGTCAGGCATGAGCCCTGCACACAAGTGTTGTCCCGACACTTGGTCTGGGAAAATAAAAACGGCTGGCTTGACCATCAGTGTCCTGTGTCTGTCTACGGTGGCTTGACTCTTGAACACCACTGTCTCACATGTCCTCGCCCTTATTATCGCCTTGTCTTCCTACCTCTTTCTTCCTTCGCTATCGTCGTCCTTTGGTGGGGAAATCAAGACAGCCAGCTTGTGTAATTTGGCAGTCGAAGAAGAAGTCATGGATTGGTTTGTGATGTGCTTGTCTGTCGGAAACTGGAGATAAATCGATGTTGCAGTTTTTATCAGGCATTATTATACTCTTGAGCACCGTCACTAAGACCCGACAGGTGATAAAGGATATGAGTCACTGTGTGGAATTTTAAGTGGCCAATATGTGTGTCACTACAAAGACACACACGCACGATTAGGTGCTAATAAGAAGCCAGCTATATCCTAACTATCCATTGTCATTCTTTCCAGGTTAATCCTACCCCCAGATGTGAACCCACTTTGCGTCACTCAGTCAGCAGGCTCTTAGAACTCCAGACGTAAGGTTCAAAATGTTGATCTAATTGAACAGATGAAAGAAAAATCACAGTGTTCACAATACTTCATTACACCTTGGGATTCACCTTCCTGTGTATTTAGTCTGCTTCCTACAGCTCTGTATCTAGATGACGATACAGAAATGATACCACAAGAAATGCCCCGGGAGAAACCTAAAAATTAGCCTGTGTTAATATTGTGTTGATTTTTTAATATTTGCCTAATTATATTTAGTGAAAGCGCTGCATTCAGAAAGGTGTTTCATATTCTTAAAAATTAAAATACAATAAAAAAACCCCAATGTGGAAGATGATAACAGATCATTAGCGCCATCTGCAATCCTTCTTTTATATCAGAGGTGTCGAAATCAGTTTCATGGAAGCCAAAATTTGATTTTTAATTTAGTTTTTGCTACAAATATTTCCAATGTTTATGGGCTATAGTGGAAGACCAACTCTGGTACACATTTCATGATCTCGCGGGCCAAATATAATAACATTGCGGGCCAGATTTGGCCCCCGGGCCTCAGTTTGACGCTTCTGTTTTTTTAAATGCATCATTAGTTGGTGGATCAGGGTTTTGAGAACGATAGGATTCACCATAAAATGTGGAGAACAAATCTATAAAATATTTTTATAAATTCAACTTTCACATCAAGGTGGCGGCCGCAAAATATCGTTGCACGGGCCTTAAATGGCCCCTGGCTTTTATACACCTTTTTACATGGTGACTCAAAACTTCCGATCGTAAACATGTTCTCAAATATAATAAAATTTACAGGTTCCTCTAATAAAGCATTTTTAATGTGAAGTATAGTAGGTTTTCTCAGTTTGGTGTTTGTGCCCTGTGGTCTATGGACGGCAGCCTTAGAGTTTAGAAGTGAAACATGAACTAGTCTGCTACAGACTCCCTCCGACTCACATTTATAACCTCTAAAAATACAAAGTGTTCTAAAACAAGCGTGGCTTCAGTCCTGTCCAACTATGTCAGGTAAATTTGCCACACCACGGTTCACGATACGCTGACAAAACTGTTTAGTCTGAATGCCTCAACTTGCCTTTTCAGCGGCAGAACCTGATGCCTTTATCTTTTGTGGGTATTGATCCCTTTCCATCCACACGCTCTAAATATTAGGAGATATGTGATGTGTTAACAGATGATATGTTTGTTTAGCTGCACCAATCATTCTTATCTATCTGTGGATGCCAGCATGATCCACCTGAATACAATGGCATTAATCCAACACACACACACTGTAAGCAGTGAATGCATAAAAGAAATCACACCTTGTATATTAAAGTGGGTTGTGTTGAAATTAAGATTGACTTGTCCACACTAAACTGGATTTGACCTCCAATTGGTACTGTGCAGGGTTACACAATATCAGTGCCATTAAAACACGGGTGAGGATAAAAAAAAATAGTTATATATTTTAGTGACAGTGTGCTATTGTTCATCATACCCAAGTCTTAGTCCTTCTTAGTCTTAGAGTTCTATAAAATAATGCAACAAACTCCTCTTGCTGCCCTTCAGGGTGTGCTGTTTATGCAGTTTGATTAACTTGATTCACAAGATGCATTGCTATGCTAGGTTTTTCTAAAATTAAACTTAACCTCTCAAAGCAATAATAATTGAAATATAATCCAGAATTAAGACAAAGGTATAAAAATCAACTTTTACAATTCAATATATTTATGTCTCCATTGAAAATCACAACATGCAAAAGGGACTTTAAACAGTGTTCCACAACCTTTTTTGCGCCACAAGCTGGTTAAACGTCTCGTACTATTTTCGTGGACCGATCATTAAGTTGGCAGATAAATGCACCTTAATAAAATTTAATTTCCAGTGTTCTGAAATATTTTCCTAATATTTTCCTCTTATAAAATCTTCCTACCCGAATTAACTGAGCATGCACACAACAAGGATTTCTCAAGTGCACACAGCCTATAACTTTCTGCTACCATCAATCTTGTATGCCACGTGTATGACACATCTTTTTGAGTTTATTGTTGTTGTCTTCACTGAGAAAATATTTCCTAATCAAAAATAGTTGCATTATTGATGATGGAATCCTAGCCATTCTAATGTTAAAGTCTTTTGTTGATATGAATATGGAGCCAGATGGGGCTAAGAGGAAACATTATATCTCTGCATCCTGGCACTAATTCACCCACATTCTGGTCCCTGTCCCAGAGATTGTGACCACTGACGTTAAATACAGCATAGGCTTCTGCCTTCCAGTGTCACAATAAATAACAATAAGAAATATCTTTGGACGCTTCTTTGGTTTGCTTTTACAGAAACACACTTTGCTAAAGCTCTTCGTGAAGAACTGCCTGAAGATAAAAGCCCTTCTTGTTTGTAGCTTCGGGGATGCCCTGATCATCAGTTGTAGTGTACAACCAGAAGTATATAGTGTTGGATCAGCAGTTTCAGCTTCTTTCAGACTGTTCAAAATTCGGACTTGCTGCCAGCAGGTTCCGTTATGTCACCGATTGAATGTCCTGACATCTTTTTTTAATTGAAAGACGTGTTTGAGTGCTACAGTCTGTAACTTCTTTTTCATCATGCATCTTTTAAGGAGACATTTAATCTTAAAAAATGCCGTCCAGCCACGTCTTGAGCGATATTTATAGTCAGCAGTCTCTCTCATTTACATAAAGCCGAGCTAATCAGCTTTCACAACAACGGTGAGGTAATGTCTTGGCTAGGTTTCTTGGTGAAGCAAAATTTAAACGTGTCCAATCCTATAAGAAGCATCCGATCGATGAGACCTCGACAAAGCAGACTTTTTATTGAGTGTTTTGGCAAAGAACGGCCAGTCTATTATATAAAATTGCCTTTCTAATGCACAGTCAAACTGATCGTTGTAGTATCTTAGGCATAGCTAATCTACTAAGAGGAAGTAAAGCTGACTGCAGGGATTTCCTTGTATGACCAATAACACATGCCTCGGAAAAGCCCAAAACATCTGACCCACATAGATGTCTGTACACCCTATGAACATATACACTACAGTTATCATATGGAGTTTATTAAAATTTTACTTGGATTCTACGTTGTGGGCAAAATTTGCTTGCGGGCTTACTTGGCTTGCGGGCCAAAAGTGCTCCTAAAATTGGACACGGGGCTGAGTAAAGATCAGAAAGATGCTTCATTCATTTGAACTAAGATAAATGTCATGGAAAAGTCATGTATAAAACCTGAAATGCTAAATTTCTAATACCCTTTATGACATCATTTACTCGGAAAATGCATGATTGCTCGGAAAAGGCAGAATTATAATGATAATATAAATAAATGATGTGATTTGGACGAGGTTGGCGGGCCGAATTTAAGAGCTCAACGGGCCTCATCTGGCACCCAGGCCTTAGTTTGCCCATGCCTGTTCTTAACTTTCTGTTCAAAAAGGTATGCTGTAGTTACACAAAACTACAATACAGTACAGTACAAGTATTTGTGATGACATGGGAAGATACAAAGAAAGCAATGATCAAACAGTTCCCACAGTGACAGCACACACTGATTCTACAGGGGAGGAGTATGTCTCAAGGTAGGCAAAGGCATTTGGACATATTTATTTTGTCCTCTGCCTTTTGACCAAACTCTCATCGTCAATCTTGTGCTGTCAAAAAAGGGCCAGAGGTGGGAGCGCCAGTCTCTCTCTCTAACAGGGGCCACTGTGTACATGGAGACCGCAGGGTCAGGCCCTGGATGCTCCTTTGGAACTGTTGTGAAATCTGAAATGTATGTGGAGGGTGACCAGGGGGAGTTATCGTGTCTGTCTCCCTCAGTGCCAGTCAGGGAGCAACCTTCTTCACCTTCTTTCACATAGTTTGTTAGGGTCAAGCCTCCTGTTGCCAAAACCAGCAACAGGTCTTGGAAGTATGACGTTACCGCGGTCTAGGTTAATGATCCAATATCAAATGTCATTGAAGAGTCTTGTGATCACTGAACTTCTATGAGAGGAGTTTAACAAACCAACCAGCCAGAGTTCCGGTCTGGATGCTGAGTATTTGGAAAGACTCTTGATAGCATTTGACTTGTCCCTTCATCAGGGTTCCCCAATTTTTGGGGGAAGTTGATGGCCTAGTGGTTAAGAAAGCAGTCTAGGGACCGTAAGGCTCCGGGTTGGAATACCCCATACCGCCTAGGTACTGAGGTGCCTGAGCAAGGTCCCCACACACTGCTCCCCATGTGCTAGCCCCTGCTCACTACAGTGATGGGTTAAAATGCAGAGGCATAACTTCCCGAAGGATACTCCCAAGGGATTGATGCATTTCTAAAAAAATGAATTTGATTTTTTTTTTTTTCTAACCAAAGGTCCTTCCTGTTGCAGCCCAGGTAGGGGGGTCCAACCACTGCTCAACTGTTGCCCCAGTGCCCCCACAGACAAAACCCTCCAGTGTTATGGTTTGATGTCATGTTTAGAACTGGTTGTTCTCACAAATATGTTTTCTGAGGTTGTGGATGAACATTTGAACAGATGCGTGTAACTGTGTTCAAGTCAAAGTAGGACGTAACACACATGTTGAAAATGGTCTGATTGCATTTGAAACTCTGCTTGGAGGCTTAGGCAAACAATTCATGTATGTTTTGCACTTCTGTCTGTAGTTCACGTCTCCTCAATAGAGCAACTGACAGCACATCTCACCTTCTCCAGATGCCTTTACAAGTAGCATCAAGAAGAGCCAGGTGGGGTTGAGGGGGACACAGGAAAGGCAGCTAGAAAAAGAATGAAATGACCTCATCAGAGTTTTTACACGTGCTCCCCCATCTGACACAAATGTGTTTCTGCCTTTACAGTTTTTCTGGAGAGGGGAATGTTTCCTGTTTGAATAGGGTCCTGGGTTCACCAAGGAGTCGGGGGGGTTGGGTTGCTCTGTCGACGTCTGGTTCTGTTGAAGAAGATTCACCACATTTCCATCAAACAGCAGCTCTGTTTTGGCACACCCTTGAAAACTGAGCCCAGTGGTCAGTCGTGTCTGGGGGTCTGAGTAAGAGTTGAGACTGACAAGATGGGGAAAAAGTGATGATTGACACTAAGTTGGTTTTTTTTAGATTTTAATGTATCAACAGACAAGTTGCAAACTTGAAACTTTGATCCTTGGTCTGCATCAAAAACTAGAAGAAGTCTTCTAGGAGCTTATTAGAATCCATGTTTACCCTCTCATCTGTTTATGTCTTCTTCTCCCAGCTGAAGTAGATTTTTTTAATGCATGGCCAAGCACACCTGGAGAATGTGTGTGCAGATGTGTGGCAGTTCATGTACACTTGTCGGAGTGTTTTCTTTCCTGTCAGAGTCTTTGACTGAACTGAGTAGCAGTGCGCCGCACAGGGTCGTCCGCTGACATGAGCAGTAAGCAATCCTGCGTTGGTCTCCTTCCAGCTGAAATGTGATAGTGTACGAAAGGTGTGTATGTGTGTGTGTGTGTGTGTGCCCCGGTGTCTGTGCACATCCATGTGTGTGTGTGTGTCTGCCCTACCTTGTCCAGACTGGTTCCTGTCTTGCTAATAAAAGAGATCTCTTTTTAGTTTAGGATACTGATCTCTCCACACAAGTTTAAAGATCTCATTCACGGTTCACACTGCATTTGCCCCTTAATGTCTCACAGCAGGCCCTCAGTCCCAGGCTGTGATTCATGGAGTGACAGGTCTACCTCTGACTGCCATAAGGGCCCAATCAGACAGGGTCTGCCCCCAAAACGCACATGCAGACAAAAACATGTTACGCCAGTGCTTACATGCATGCATCTGACACTCATATTTCACCGGCGTCTCTCCTTTGGAGCTGACATTTACATAAATATGATAATCTAATAAACAGTCCAAGTCAAAAGACCTTGTGGTTCACTCCTGTCTTTGCTGATTATTTTTTTGTTTCGACTTTCTGGTGGAGCGTGCTTAATCATTTTGTTCCTCTTGCATCAATAGACAGTGTTTCAAAGTCTTGCACTGTTTTTGACATGTAATGGGATTTAATGCCTCATTACATGGAGGCAGCTGTAATGCTGTTTCCTGCAGACTTGAAGAGACACAAGATTAATCATTTTAATGATTGCACAACTTGTGATTCCCGAAAGTAGTATCACTTTTTTGGTCCCTCTTAAACCATCTTGGGGGTTCACTTCTTTTGTGCCATGTAAACAGTGTTTTTCTCTGCTTTGTTCTCAGTGTTTCCGGGCACTGTGCTGTAAAGGACCTCCACCACCAAGACCTGAGTATGATGTGGTGTGCATTGGCCTGACAGGAGCTGGAAAAACCAGCCTACTCTCGCGGCTCTGCAGTGAGGCCACTGACAACATCGGTCCAACAACAGGTAGGTAGATTTGAGCCTAGATTCAATTAGACGTCTTAGCTTTTATTGTCAATTTTCTAAATGTTCTTTTCATGAGTATATTAGACTTTTAGTACTTGGGTTTGTCTTATGCAGACTTCAATATTGTCTTCAAAATATGTGCACATCCATCTTCACTCAGTTATTCTGGCAGACTTTTCCAGCTTCTGAAATACTTTAACATTTGAAGAACAATTTGTTCTCTGGATTCTTATCCAGGTATTAAATTTTGTACCGTTCACCAACAGGAAAAGGTAACTTTTTTTTTAAGGTTTAAGCACGGATGCCAGAAGGCCTCTGCTGTATGTCACCAGCCAGAAGGCAGCTTATCTGCTTCAGTGGGAACCTGGTTCTAAATATGTCCATAAGAGCGGGCTTCAGCCTCAGTACATCATCCTTCTGGTCTGTACTGGCTGCTCAATGTACAAGGCCATTCCTTCAGGACTGGAACATTATTCTCTTCTCCTCTTGGCTTTGTTAGCACTTACCTTTGAGCTGTTGCAGAAATTCCGTTTGAGCTTTGGTCACCGTTCACGTTAACCAGTACAGTTTAGAGTTCCCACATGTGCTGCTTGCAACTGTAGGCCAGTTTGTTCGTGGCCAGCAGGAGTTCAAGGGAGCGAACACCTGTCAGCGCCTGCCACTGAGTCAACCTTAATTGATAAAACATGTCGATTATTTACCCTGAGAGGGAACGTTTCAGTGGACCTCACTAAAATAGGATTTGGTCGTTATCCCAGTACGCATCTGCCCGACATCACCCGAGGAATAATAAAGAACAATGCGTAGGAAGTCCCGCGTGGCTCCACCCACTTCTTACTCCATGATTTAACCGTCTTGTAATCCGCTTCAAGCCCACATTCACCAGTTAATTCATACGTTAGCATCATAATAACACGTGTTCCTCATCTCCTCTGGATGTTACTGGCAGAGGAATTCCCATCAAGACAATTTTGCATCATTTGAGTAACTTTAAATCACTCAATGTTTCTGTTTTATTTTTTTTATTTTCCCTTTTCTTTTACTCTTTTGCAGCCGCAGAAAACCAACCTCAAAATAGTGGTAGCATGGTAGCACTTTAGACATCGGCTCAATCTTGCTTTACCTCCAACATAGAACAATACACTTTTCTGTTTTACTCTCCGTGTTTTCTGTTTTGCCTACCCAGACCTCACAAAGTGTTATTTATCTTTTTGTTTTTACAACACAACAATGTTGACAGTCTTCCTGTTTCAACCAACCGGTACTTGGGAGAAGGTATAGCGTTTCCTGTGAAATTTATAAAGTGGTTTTTATAGTCATTTTATCCCTCATTATTACAAGATGATTGAGCCAACATTCCTAGGAGTTGGCTCTGTCTCTAACATGACAAACACACACTCTCTCACACATATGCCATGTCAGTACAATGATGGATTTTTATTTTTCTCCTCTCAGGTTTCAGTATCAAAGCAGTGCCGTTCCCAAATGCCATTTTGAATGTAAAAGAACTTGGAGGTAAGAAATTCCTTCCTGATTCTTCGTCTTATTTTGACACTTTTACAGAACAGGTTAGATGAGATTTATTGTAATCATTGTTTGGTTTCTTCACTCCACATACACTCCACAAAGTTTTTTCACTCAAACGAAACTATGTTTTACTCTACGTAACAGATTTGAATATTACCTCAAAACCAGATCGATTGTTTATACACACAACGTGCTGGTTTTCATGTGATGTAGCATCTCACCTTTGATTCCAAGGCAGGTGTTTGTGTAGTGACGTCAGTGCTGTTTGTGTTAAGTGAAGTGGCTGCAGTCTGCACACCACGCTTCCTGGAAATGTCCCGCACTCGAAGAAGCTGTTTAATAAGCACAGATGAGGGATCTTGAGGTAGAGGTACATAAACAGAGAGAGTACATTGGGAGGCCTCCCGTTCTCACAGGAGCCATGAGAGAGATCAGCTCGGTCGTCTCGGCCAGCCGCCCTGGGACCCAAAATAATTTATTGTTTTGTTGAGAGTGAAAATAATTTATGTTGTTTTCTGTTCACTATAGGCAAGTAACAGGTGCAGTCCATATTTTCAAGGCTCACCCAATGTATTCTGAAAAGATAAAACACACACGCACACACACACACACACAAAGAGGCACCAGGGGACCACCAACGAGGGCGCTACCAAATTTGGACAGGGCGCTATAAGGAGGTTTCAAAGGAGGTTTTCTGGATTAGGTCAAAGCTGGTCTGATGGGACATTATTGTGGTTGGAAAAACATTGGTCCTACAGATGACAGGTTTGATTTAGGGAAGTTAGTATTGGCTGCCAACGCCGCAAAGGATGATGAAATATGTTCTTTTTCTTTCAGCCCCCTGCCTCGACCCTCACTACCTTGGTCCTTACTTGTAAATGCCCAGAGCAGAAGAATTTGAGCCATTTATTGCGCTATCTGGTATAGATGAGTTGTGTGGTGCGAAAACAAGCACGCAATGATTTGACACCTTTAGTGACTACATTAATGTGGCACAACATATCGTATTTATGTTTCTCTCTAAGGCGGTGTTCCCTAACCTTTTTTTGCGCCACAGACCAGATTAACTTCTCATACTTTTTTCACAGACCGGTCAGTAAGTTGGTGCAGATAAATACCCCTTATTAAAAGTAAATTTACAGTGTTTTGAAATATTTTCCTACCCATAAATTTTTCCTACCCAAATTAACAACAAGGATTTCTCAAGTGCACACAGCCTATAATTATCTGCTACCAGATAGGTATAAAAAGTTTGAATCTTGTATCAACGGCTCATCAATGCAAACAGTTTAAATTTATCTGCAGCCCAAGAATCATAACAAACCTGCTGTCCTGCTCTTATTCTCTGCTCCTCTTTCCTCTAAGCCACAGACAGCAGAATACCGTAGAAACATTGATAAAGACTAAGTATCGACTTCCTCTGATAAACAGGGTTTAAATGAAATTATCGAATAAACCTCAGGGAAAAATAAAAGCCCCTCATTTGCGTTCTTTTGTTTGGCTGATAACTGATATTTTCTCTGAGGGACTAAGGTATTTCAAGTTGAACAGGAAGGAGGTCGATGGGAAATGAACAGTTAAGTTAAGCAGATACAGCATGAAAAACTGGGAAATTTGACACTAGGAATTTGCCCAGGAGACAAGTCTCTGTCCTTATTTGTTGATTTAGGCTATCAACCCATGTCAGTGGAGCTGGGTCTCAACCAAAACATTTATTGTTGTATTTTAACTTCCTGCTTGGAGTGAACTGGAAGTGAAACCTGTCCTTTTCAGAGCAGAGGCACAGAGTCGTCAGGGTTCACACTGCACTGATGTAGGATTCCTACAGGGATTCAGAGCAGGCTACGCGTTTGTCTCACTCTCACGTTGTTATTGAGAACTGTGCCGTCTTGTTTCCATTTGTTACTGTACTCATCTTCAGGTCTGGTTTGTGTCACTGGTTTTGCTCCTCCAGTTTCCCATCCTTTTATCTCTTCAGCGTTCCTTCTTGACTCGACGCTGGCTCCAAATCTGCCTTTATAAGCAGGTAGTGTTTTTAAACACGCGCAAAACAAAACATAAAATACGGCTAGCAGCTGCGCCATAATTAAACCCAACGTCTGAGTGAAACCTTAACCTAAGCAGATAAATAAGTTGGTTACCACAGCTGAAGAACATAGGCATAAATGGAGCTGCGGGGTTTTCTTTGCAGAGAGCAACTGTTCTTGGTGGGGGAAAAAGTCGAAAACGAAAGAACTGCCATGAAACAAGACCAAACCATTGTTGATATCATTATCACCATCACCATCATTGTCATTTCTGTGGAAATCAAAGTTGTATTTGAGAAAATCTGTATTTTTTATAGTACTTTTTGGAGTTTTTTGGAAACAAAATGTATATCTCTAGCGTGCTGCTACTTCAAAATCAGGGCAGATGGGCAGCAACAACTGCTGATTGGTTCATCAAAAAAAAAAAAATCTTTGCTCATTTCAGACCCTAATATTAACACCTGTTATGGTTGAAGTGCTTCAACCATTGTCTTTTTCCTAGAATTTTCTATGACACATTTGTTTCTTACCCTTGTAATTATCAATCATTTGTGGCCATCGGGAATTATCAGGGATTAAATTAAATGCTTTTAATAATTCTGCAGCGGCCAAACATCAACTTCACACCTTGTAATGGTTTCATTTTTATACGTCATTGTTTGGTGTGATTGACATTGAGGTTTCAGATCAAGTCATTTAAATTCCACTCAGCATTTCCTGCCCGCTTGGTGCCAGGGTAGAGGGATTAAAAAGGAAGGGCACCTCTGGGGATGCGGGGAGGAATCTATTAAGTGCTTGCATGAGTCTATGTATATGTCTGGACAGTGACATGACGTCAGGTCTAGACGGACTATTTCACAGGGTGCACTCATGCCACGCAATGACAGCTGATGAAAAAGTGGGTCTAATAATCACTGCTGGTCGCTGCTTTTCTTCTGCTGAGCCTTTTAAATTGGAGTGGACGGACTGACACATACAGGAATTATTGTCGATAAATAAGTATTTGAGCCGGTGAGCAACTGAATGAGCTGTAGAACAAATGTTGGCTCATTCTCTGTTCTAAAGAATTTGAAGAAATTGGTGGCACAGTTAAGACTTTGTTGTTTTTGTCATATGGTAATTGCATTTATAGAATTAATGCAATCAATCAATGATGAATCTACTCTAGTCTAAATCAGTTCCCCAACCTTTTTTGCGCCACGGACTGGATAAATGTCTATTTTCACGGACTTGTCGTTTTTTGTGGCAGTTAAGTGCCCCTTGGTAACAGTAAAATTTTGTTTTAATGTATGGTTGTTCTGTACAGTACCTCGAGATAACAGCTGTTATGATTTGGCACTTTAAACAAATAAAAGTTGAGTTAAATTTCCAGTGTTCTGAAATACTCTGCATGTACACAACGGCCTATGACTTTCTATGATTTTGAGTTTATTGTTGTTGTCTTCACTGAGAAAATATTTCCTAATCAAATATAGTTGCATTATTGATGATGGAATCCTAGCCATTCTATTGGTCAGTTCTTTTGTTGATATGGGTATGGATCAAGTGGAAGTAATAGACAGATGGGACCAAAAGGAAACATTGTTTTTCTGCGGCCCGGCGCCAATTCACCCACGGACCAGTACCGGTCCTCGGCCCAGAGGTTGGGGACCACTTGTCCAAATTTTATATCATTCAGACAGCCTTGAGGTATCAACTCTAGTAGTATGAAGCCATTATACTATTACTTATCCGACGATTAAGTTAGCAATTTTCCTGCCATGTACTCAGTGGACCTAACAACAGATGACTTGTTTGGGCCACCAACGTGCAATGGAAGCATTTCAAGCGTAAAACCACTCCACTTTTGGCATCGGCGACCAAATGTGGTTCTCCTTCCTATCAAACGTCACCACAGTGTGAGCTCCTTTGCTCAACAGGGAAAGTTTTGTCCTTAACGGGAAGAGAACTGACCAAAAGTGAATTTGTAAATTGTCATATTGGTTACCAACAGATGTTTGCAGTGAGGGTCTATTCTTATTTTTAGGATGGAAGTTTTAATGGATCACTATTAAAAGACTTAGGATAGTCCCAAAGGTGCTGTTTTTGATAGTAGCTGAGGTACAAAGTGCACAAGTAAGACTACTCTAAAAATGCTTTTCGTACCT